>JAWPHD010006444.1:0-144963 GCA_037043455.1 Cyrtodaria siliqua
TGATTTTTGTTTGCTTCATTCAAATAGTCAACATATCAGCAGTATATTAATATAAGAAATTTTAAAGTAAAATAGCTATTTAATCCAGAAAATATGATGCATACGTCAGTAGGTAAAGCTAAAACAATTTTATTTTGAATCACACGTACGTATAGTTTAAATCACTAATACTGTGATTTAGTTTGCTAAATGCGTTTGACAAAAGATCATACAAATACTTAAATGTGTGTGTTTATTTGAACCCGACAACCGTGGGTGTTCTTACATACCGATTAGGATATCCACGTTTTACATTGCGGATAGAAAGTATTTTCTTGCATTCGGGATAAGGCTTTCCGCGTTTTACTTTGAATTGAATTGGGTTTTAAGGCGCACCAACACATGAAACGTTATATGACGCCTAACAGGAATGAAAATGCCAGGCTCATCCTCCACTTACATCAAGATAAAATATGTAGAATGGGCCTAGAACCTTCTTACCTGCAGAACTGCAGAGTTGCTGCCATTTATGATGGAGCCACGTGTCCACGTTTGCGTACGCGGTGTCATGACCTTGAATGAGCATGGTAAAAAATGAAAAAAATAATATGAATGGGGGGGGGGGGGGTTTGCGGTGGGGGATCCTTCCTCTGCATGTGATGGTGTGTTTGCAGTGGTTGTATTATACCCCGGCAACCTCACGGGGATCCGCGTATTACACGGTGGATGGATGCAAGAATATTCATAATCGCGAAATATTAAATTAATAACTAACTCAGAACACAATAATAACTAACGTTGCGACGTAATAACCAACGTTGAGTGATGGCGTCAGTAAACTGACTTAAAATGTAATAAATAGATTAGTTAACTGCCCGAATCGATTATTGGGTAATCCTTCACTCGATGGTTGACGTGTTTTGTTTTTTCACCCACTCTCATACGCTCGTTCGTGAAAAGAACCACACGTCTATACCACTTTTGAAGGATTTCCCTATAATCCATCCCAGCATTTAAATAATCTCTATATATCGATGGTCTAGAATTATAACGTCGTAAGTGACAAATCAAAGTTTTCGGGAAAGTGAAAAAACCGGACTGACAGTAACAACTGTGTGAATTCTCCGAACAATCTCATATGACATAAGCTGTAGTTTGCTTTCTCATAAAACAAAGTATTTGTTATTTCAAAAAAAAAATTGACTTTGTAATCTGAGCAATTGCACTTACGACCTTATGTTATTAAATATTCGGAAAGGAAGATGTTCATAAAAAAGTTGTATCTGGCAGTTAGACCTTTTAAAATATGGTAAAAGCGATTATTAAACCACTGTAAGTGTCTTATAAAAGTTTGCTAGTTCATGCTACACTGTTGGTCGAAATGTAGAATGCATATGGGAACATGCGTGTGATGACAACATTGCAATATTATATATTAGACAATGTTCTATTTTTTAAAGTTAAATCAAACGGATATTAAAAAACAACATGCTCTTATTGAATTAAATAGTAATGGTCACTTAACATACAAATAGTATTAATTTAATTAAATAACGTAACGTAACATACAAATAGAGACACGAATTATGTTTCAAATTAATTGTTGTAACAATTATAACAATTCAATTCAATTATTTTATTCAGCATAAACATCATACAATGTTCATCGCCTATTACAATGAGGCGGTTACATTACATTGAGAAGAGCATGTATAATACTATCATGGAGTAAAGCTACAAAAGAGCACTTACACCTTCTATTTTAAACAAACAATATAGCATAACTAGTACAGAGGGGAAAATCATCAGAAAAAGAAAGAGAGAAAGAAAAGAAAAATAACTCTATACATATACTTTGTTTGTACAGTGGATAGCTTATTTACAACTCGTGCCATCAGTCCTCGCACTAGCGGTTACACACAATAGCAATTCTTCTGAAAATAAGTCTAAGGCCAGTAGGCAAAAACTATGTGTTTCAGACAGACACTTGAATAATGGTTTATAATCATAATAAATATTACGTTAATCTCGATAATTCACGTTAATTATCTATTATACTCTCACGTCTCAAATTCGCTAAATATACATATTTTGCCAATTTACATAATACACTAGACTGGCTAGAAGTAAGTACAGAGAACTGGGAGTTGTATTCACTAAGGAAAAGAAAACTAATCAATCACAAACAAACACTAACACATGGTCCTATACCCTCTGTAAACTATAACTTTACCGATTATCTTTTGAAAATGTAAAACTATTCAATACGTAACCAGACATGTCTGGCTTTAAATCAGTAGAGCGACGTTAGTAATGTATATCTTTTAGTGCATTTTGAAAGCCCCATTGTGAAAAGATCTGGTTGCAAGAGATTGTATTACCATCAACATAATGACACAGGTTAAATATCCACAAACACATGTCACTTTAACGAGATTATAACACAAATATATTTCGCAAGTAGCTTAAGTCATATTAAATAGTTTGAAAACTTAAAGTTGAAGACCAGAATAAGACCAACGTCTCTCTTGTGTTAGGCAACTGCGTGGAGACAACAGTCAGAACTCGGATATTATACTTATCCCCATACGCTATATGTCCTTGCATAATATGTCCCATACCCTCTATATCCTTACATAATATGTCCCCGTACTCTCTATACCCCATGAATACCCCTTATATCCTTACATAATATGTCCCCGTACTCTCTAAATGCTTTCGTAATATGCCTACGTACTAGGCCTACTCTATATCCTTATTATGTCACCGTACCCTTTATATATTTACATAGTATATCTACATACTCTATATATCTTTTAATACACAATATTCCCCCGTATCATTTGAATGTCCCAGTACCTTTTATATCTTTACATAGGATGCCCCCGTACCATCTTTACATACATTATATGTCCCAATGTCCAGGTCATACCCTCATATTTTATTTCATTCGATAGAAGTGGAAAAGAAGGTCGTAGCAGTTGTACATTTACATGCAAGCTTAAGAATAATAAGTTCGTATCTACCAGTTAAGACCCAACTGTTTATAAATATTAAGGTCGTATCTACCACTTACAATCTTGTATGATTATAGCCTTGTAGTTACGACCTTTTTGCAAAATATAGCACATCTGCTACGCTGGGAGAAAAATAATCCATCATGAGTTATCCACGTGAGATAGGGAAATCTCACCCTCGAGATCAGGGCCCTGTTTTATTAAACATCTTACGATAAGTCTCAAATTTTAAAATCTTTCACTTTTTTCACCTAAGCATTCCATGTAGACAAGTATGTGTACATGTAGTGCAGATATATCACATGCATAAGAAAATGAAATAAAATCAAGTTTATTTGAAAAGTGTAATTTATAGTGAAGCATTTAAGAAATTGATTTAAGATCAAAATGGTCGTAAGTTGTTTCATAAAACGGGGCCCTGAACTGTAACCAGGAACTCGGTAGAGCCTCGTCCCTAGTTGCCATTCTGACCCCTCGGGTGAGCTTTCCCTATGTTACATATTTGTCTGTGATTTGTATAGGAAATACTGGGAATAGAAAAGCTATTATACTGTATTCTAACAGTACGGCAAAAATCTAGCTTTCGTATGAAACAATATTCGTAGTGTACTGAATATGTTAAATATGTTTAAATATATTTCGAAATATTGCAATATCGTATAACATAACATAATTATATTCAACATTAATATCATTACGTGGCCGGAAATTAACTGTCATAACCCGTCTAACACGGGGTATGAAATAAAACCTTAATTTCGGTTTAAAAACCTGCATATCGTAAAATTAAAACATTTAACTTATAATTTTAAACAGGTTTCCGATTTTTGTTTCAGTAAAACATGTTTTATGTATGTTTATATTGTCGAAAATATACATTGTAAAACTGACTAATATAAGCTTCCCCATCGCTTAAAGGAATTAATGCATGACCATGTAATAATAGTTAAATACAACGTTCGATTAACAGTCCTTTTGTCAATTTATATATGATTGGTATATAATGGACCAAATTAAACAAATTTCACACTGTTAAGAGAGTGTGTGTGTAATGTTGTTCAAAGGTGTGAAGGAGTTCACGCGCCGCTCCGTTTCCTATTACGTGTGGCCCTGAGACATGTTGGTCAATCATATTGTTTAAATGCAATGAGATACGCCCCTTTATTTAATTAGCCAATCACAATAAAGGAAATAAAATATGTTTAAATCAAATATAATTGTTTTGCCATAATTTATTGACGTATAATAACATATTGGAATCGGTTAAAGTTAAATAATTTAACTAGCTAGAAGAAATGTTATATACATTTTATTATATTAGAAGTTGTGTGCTTTTTTTATACTTAATTAATGACGACAATATATGCGTATTTCGAAATATTTAATTTATAGTTGGAAATGCTATTATTTTTTTAGTTCGCGGTGTATTCGTGTTTTGTTTTTGTTGTGTTTTTTTTTTACATATTTGCACATTATTATTATTAATTATTATAATGTTAACCTATAACAACGCTAAAGAATAAAACACAACTACAATAAAGCGAAAAGAAGTTCAATTAATTGTTCAATATACAGGCCTTTTAAACCGAAATTACGGTTTATTTCATACCCCAGCCAACCCCGCTTTCGCTTTTCTTGGAGAACATTTGGGAAACGAAGGCCTGGCCTAAATTATAACAGATATTTCCACATGTTTTACTGGAAAAAAAAGGATTACATGTTTAAAACTATCGCTTAAATCTATTTTTTTCTTTTTTTTTTTTATATCAGATTAACGCATGAAAAGGACACACAAGCAATAAGTGGTTTATAAAAAGGACGCACGATCGTTTTCAATAAAATTCATATATTAAAGTTTGCATTATTCTTTCCTTTCTATGATTTTTCTTGGTTTCCTCTTCCTATGTCGAGGTTGTGTGAAGACAATCTAAATATGCCGAGAATTAATTTCATTGTTTTCTCTTCATCGATATCTAAATAATGTTGCAAGTCAAAGTCGCGTTTTAAAACGACAGCAACATGTTGATTATATCTATACCAACTTATTTTTTTTCATGAAAAGCCAATGAAAGAGTGATTTTCGATTCAACAGATAGAACCGTCTTACTTAATTATTCCGACATATTAGGTAGATCTAGTATTACATAGTTTTCTTTGATAAGCAGAAACTTTAACCATACTCACGGCCTGTGTAGGCGAAACGTAATTAAATGGGCAAATAATG
Source organism: Cyrtodaria siliqua (assembly GCA_037043455.1). NCBI lineage: Eukaryota > Metazoa > Mollusca > Bivalvia > Adapedonta > Hiatellidae > Cyrtodaria > Cyrtodaria siliqua. Next base: position 5,221 of record JAWPHD010006444.1, read on the forward strand.
TGCTTTTAATAAAGTGCATTGTCATGCAACCTCGTATACTCCGAGCACGTTAAAGAACCATAGGAATCTATTCGATAATAAGAGTAGGGCAGGTTCCCGGATTCCTATGTATCCTTCTCCTCTCTCTGGGGCGGCTCTAAATAACCTATGCTGTGTTGATGAGCCGTTAAACAACATTCAATTCAATTCAATTCGTTTGAAATAATTAAAAATAGTTCAATTGAATTTTCTTACCAAATATTATGGAACCTGGAAAGTATTGCTGAAGTTAAGGACTTCAAATTGTTTGCAAATAATTAAGTTTATGTTAATCATACGCGATACTTAACTGTAAATTATCTGTTCGTCGCAGATGCGTGAAGCAATATAAGCATATTAAAATGAAATATAAGTAGGTTTAAAATTAGCATCTTCCTATATACATCATAACACAAATTCTTACTTTGCGCAAAACATTCTCAAATTGTGCAGAGACACTTAATGCGTGGTTTATATATTTAACCCCTTGCGCAATTCCGGAATAGTCCTGCGCGATTCCGGAATCGTTGCGCATTTTAAGAATTCTTACTTTGCGCAGAGCAATTCCGGAATCGTCCATATTCTTACTTTGCGTAGAACATATATACTTAGCCTATGTTTCGGGACGATTAGATAACCATTTGAACAAGTCCTTAATTTATAAAAGGAATGAACCTTTTGAAACAAAGATGTAAGATAGTCTGGAGCAAGATTATTGACGCATTTGTAAACCTGCACTGCTTTATGAAATTGTATTCGATCATGGACATTTAACCATTTAAGGTCTTTAAATAAGGGTTTTGAAGATGCATCATATGGCTTATTAAGGATGATCCGAGCAGCTCTCTTTTGGATTCTTTGGATTCTATTAATATTGTTGCTAGAGCAATTTCCCCAAATAGTGTCACCATAATCCAAAATTGGTTGTATATATGCATTGTAATACATAATTCTTGTTTCATGTGTGAGAAATTTCTTGATTTTGCACAAAAGATTAGTTTTGTTTATTTTAGAAGTACAACGATTATCAACATGGACGTCCCATGACAGGTTTTTATCAATATATACCCCTAATAATTTTTGACTCTGTACATTTTCTATTGCTGTACTGTTAACATATAATTGTTTTACTTCATTATTAAGTTTAGACAACTTTTGAGATGTACCGATAATCATATATTTTGTTTTCATTTCATTAATTAACATTTTATTTTGCTTAGCCCATTGCTCTGTTTGTTTGAGACTAAGCTGGCTATTTTCTTGTATACTTTCAAGATTAGGACCAGACGTAGACAATGTTACATCATCAGCAAATATGTGTGTGTTTGCATTTTCTACATTAAGTGGTAGATCATTGACAAACATTATAAATAGAACTGGTCCAAGTATTGACCCTTGTGGTACCCCTGTTTTTATAAGATTAGGCTTTGAAAGCTCTGTCGAAATTTGTATATTCTGGTATCGATTTGTAAGGTACGAGTTGAACCATCTTAAAGTGCATTTATCAAAATTATAACTTTTAAGTTTTGCCAACAAAGGTTCATGGTTAACTAGATCAAATGCCTTTTTGAAATCAATAAAAACAAGTTCAGTGACATGTCCATTATTCAATTATTGCAGTAACATATCTGTTAGCTTTGTTAATGCTGTATGGCAGGAATGCGATTTTCTAAAGCCTGACTGTCCCCTATAAATTAGACCATACATTTCCAGATACTCAATACACTTGTTGGCTATTTGTCTTTCTAGTATTTTTGATAATGTGGGTAAAATAGAAATTGGTCTGTAATTACCGGGATCATCAGCATCACCTGATTTATATATAGGAACTACTCTTGCATTTTTTAATTTTTCTGGGAATACACATGTCATAATACCAATGTTTATAATGTGACATATTGATTTTGCAAGAATTGGCGCCGCCGTTTTTAAAATGTGTGGGCCTATGGCCATCTAGACCAGACTTTGTACGTTATATACGTTATATACGTGCTCTGGTGTTTTTTTTTGTGTCGTTATTATTTTATTTATCAATCACTGTAATCAATGTACTAAATGACTTGCTCCTCGAGGGCTCTTAATAAAATGTTGTAACTTGAATGCAAAAGAACGGACACCTCTACTTGTGTTTTCATTCAATGATCATTTATACCTTGGCTACCTTTGTGCAAATATTCGGGAAGGAAAACAAACACAAATACGCAACGAAAATACATATATTATGAAAGTACTTATTTGAGAAAAACACAATTTGAGATATTATCTAGTTGTTATCCTATTTTGTTTATAAACTAATTTGTGTAGGGTCTCGTTTAGAGGGGACGTTAAACCATGGTTTTGTTGAACATGGAGATGTTCTTGCAAAGGTCGGAGAGAGAAGGTGGCATCACCGTTATCTCTCGTAATTCGATCCACGTAGGCGAGCTGTCTATGTACTAAGAGGTTCCCAGTAGGGTTTTTATATTAAGCAAATACAGATACAGATAATCAATACTCTTTAAGATAAATAGGTTTTAACTAAATGTGATTCATCATTTTTGCAGACCAGAGTGGGCAGAGCGAATCATGGAACGCATTGTGGATCCGTCTTGGACGATGCAATGGCTGCAAAAAATCATACGCGGGCAAATCACAGAGGAAGATTACAACATGGAAATGAACACATTGTTTGTAAAGCTACATTTGTTAGATCCACAGTCCGTTATACCGGCATTCCATTTCTTAATCAACCAAAGAGGTATTGTCTTATTGCATAGTGTAATTGTATGTCACGTACCGTTTCATTTAATGTGCATGTGTTTGTGAGTATGTGAGTAAAACGTTTTAAACGTACATTGTGTTTATATATTTTGTATTACACAACATAGATTTGCGTATTGGTGTTTTAAGCGTATATAGTGTTTATATATTTTTATTACAAAAGAGAGGTTTCCGGATTGGTTATGCTGTGGTACAGAGAGCGTTTTCTACGTTTAAAATATAAGAAAACCGTGGACATTCGGTCTGTATGGCGCTACGTGCGTGGTGTGCGTTCGTGGTTTCCAACGAAAACCTCGCAGTGGTCATTAACAGTTTATTATCATTAAAACGAATACATTTATGAAACTTATAAATGCAATTCATATAATAATGCATGCAAAGTTATGTTTAGCCACGGTTTGACAAAGGGCTTATGTAAACAATTTAAAAACAAACAGTGCATTACGAATTACGGCTACTGAAACCGACATGAAAGCGAGTATAAACTTTGTAGTATCTTCTATTTTCAGCTCTTCCAGAATGTAACCTCGAACTTGCAACAAGAAACTACTTGGGGGGACCTCTAGACTGCACGACATTTATCGAACCTGTGACAGCAGCCATATTGAAAGAGTCACTTCCGGTTAATGTATCTAAACTGAGTTTGAACGAAATAGTAATTTTCAGTGGTGTTGACGTAGAGGAGTTTATTTTGACTGATGTTCGAGATGTTGGTGTGTGGAACGGTCGCAGACCGGATAACAGGAAGAAGTCGAAAGTGCAAGATCGGTGTAGTGTTATGTGAACTCGGCAGCTAGAAATAGGGAGTAAAGCTAACATTGAAATTGAGTGCGGTTTGTGTGGGAAGTGTGATGAGAATTTAGATTGTCACATAAGCCAGACCAAAGTGTATTTTAGACCTGTGGGAAGATAGTTTGGAGTTGGACTTCCAGGTTTAGAGTTATGGACCCAGTTGTTCAAAGATCGGTTAACTTAACCAAGTCAAAATTTCAAATCTCTCTGAATTTCCGATAAATGAATATTTCTACCAGAAATTGAGCATGTGAAAGCAATAGTACAAAAATGGTTTTACGAGAAAATGTACTTTGAAAAGTTTAAACTAACCAAGGATTAAGCTAACCGATATTTGAACAACTGGCCCCCTAGATCTAAAGGAACTATGACATAAAAGCTAACGCCCCATATCTTATTATTCATGCCTGTATGATTTTACCTAGTGCTATGGAAAATTCTGAGATGAAAACAAACAGTGTTGATTAAGTGCCTTTATCCGACGTATGCGCGTTACACGTGCATATAGGAGATTATAATTTACATGACAATGCGAGTAACTGAAGTATATCATCTGATGCATAAATACGTTGCATGTTTATATTTTTATATTCCTTTTTTAATAAGTAGTAAAATGAAAATACGATAAAATTGGAGAGCATTGAAGCGCGCAGTCAGATATATCTTTTTGACGACCAACTCATGCATCTATAGAAACTGATTAAGAACAACGGGTTTGAAGTGTGCTTCCACCCTCCTTGCGAGGTCCTTGTTAGTTTTACAGATAGTAATTCATTTTCGCGACATAACATGGATTTACTATTTACTCAATACTCAATATTGACTTTTCATTCAAAAACACCGCTATTCTTTTCATTCTCTTTCACGACCAATCACCAAGTATTCATTCACTTTCACCAATTATTCATTCACTTTCACCAATTATTCATTCACTTTTTTAAGCAAACATTGGCTATTCGTTTACATTCATAACCTAAAGTGACTATTCCTTTATTTTTGTTACCAAACACCTGCTGTTCATTGGAGTTAATGAACTCTCAAAGAAACTATTCATTCACTTTTATGGCGGAATACCGACTATTCACTCAATTTTATTACCATACACCGATTATGCATTCACTTTCACGATCAATTTCACCAAACTTCACCCAACATTTGTTTTATACATTGTATATTTATTAAAGCTGTACGGTCTATATACAAGATATTTGTCATATTTACCTGTATGGTACATATTCAGCACTTGCTTTTTTTTTGTAATACTTATTACATATATATAGCGACATGGTAGAGGATATTGGTGAAACGTCTCAGGGCATGCCATGACTCATACATATGGGTCATACTCATACTAGTGGATTAAAATAAATATATATTCAATCTTTTCAAAACATAATTCAAGAAGTCAATGAAAAGATTATCTTAGCTTTCCAAAGGGATTCAATATCATTTTGGCGAAACGTCGCCAGAAATGTATCTAGGCACAATGGTCTGTTATTTCGAATGTATACTGAAAGGAATGTATACTGAAAGGAAAAAGAAACGCAACACGGGAATTTCCGCTATATATTGTATATACTAACTTAATTCCATATATATTCCAAGGAAATTCCAAGATGTTTTGTAAAAAAAGTTAGTTAGAGCAGGGAGTAAGTATACAAGAAGGTAATTTCGTGATGTTGATTATAACAGAAAGCCGTAAAAAAAGAGGCTGTAAAAACTGCCTATTTGAGATGTTGGCTGAAATTTTAACTTTACGATCGGTTTACCTGTATCGATACAATAGTAAATGGCGGCGTTCTAACGCGACAACATAAATCGATAAACAAGAGCGTTTATGAACCCGTGTCTCCTCCCTGTATACTTACTCTCTGGTTAGAGAATGGACACGACTGTGATGTTGTAGACGTTTTAATCACAATACACGTTGTAACAAGAAATTCATAAATGTTAAGTTCCTCTTTGAAAATTTGAGCCAGTTCAGTACTGTATTTAACGTAAAGAGTTTGAAAAATGTTGCATCCTAAGTTTGCGCCAAAAGCGTACTCTGTCAAAAATGAAACTTTGCAGGAATACTATTTGTTGTTTAGTCTTTTTTCCGAAAGGAAAGATCTTATGTAACCATTGTACCATTCGATTAAAAGCAGCATATTTTACATACAATATATAGCGGAAATTCTGGTGTCGCGTTTCTTTTTCCTTTCAGTATAAATCCCATTGGTTTAGCAACGTTTTATTTTAATTGTGTGATTTCTTTCTGTCTCATATTTATAATATGATTTTGTTTCATTATTTATTGATAATTTAGTTAATGAATACCTTTGATATTGTGTTTGCCAGAGAACTTATGTATTATTACATGGTTTGATCAATAAGGGCGATAATTCAAATTATATTCTGCCTTGTATACAATTGAGTTATTCAATCACTTTAATTTTACTAACATTTAATGATTTATATGTATTAAAACTACGTTTACTTTAACTTTGTTTTATCATTTTATTCCAGAATTACCATTGTTTGATTTATTTAAGAATTTTCAACAAATATCCTAATAGCACGTTCGACACGGGCTTGAGCCTACTTGTCATCACTTGGTTACTTCGGTGTGTTATTGGGCAAGTGATACTTTGCTTAGCCTCGTCCGCCGGATATGGGGACGTTAACCGGACGTTCCCGTGTCTTAGCACGTTACAATCGTGAACGCTCGGCCAATCCCGTCATTCTTCGGGATCATGCTGCGAAGCAGTGTACGAGATGTTACGAATGAGCGCGTTAAAGATTCTATTAAACTCACCGCAGTGGTTACTTCCCCTTTCTTTTACAGTATTTTTGGCTACACTATCACTGCACGGAGTTTGCTATTCTATACGAAGAGTAAGGCACGGTTACAACAAAAGTATGTATATAAGGCCACTATTTTTGATAATTCGTTTTGACGAACCTCTCTACGACAAAACGAAATCAGGAATATTATTTTTCCATAAGGAATTTGGTAGTTTATTGTGTGTGTGTTTTTACTTCCTCCCAGATTTTAATCGAACATTTTATTCTCTTGTCCTTTCCAACGAAATAAAAAATAGCTTTTCCAATTGTTTCCCCATCCTCCTTCAACAATTGTTTGTCTTGATGGTTTGTAAAACGAATTATCAAACAATAATGGCCTCAGTATGATGGAATGCATGATTGACACGAACAAAGCAGCAATAACTAAATTCGCTTTAATTAATTTAAGAATTTTAAAAGCCTTGATGCTAATATGGAAGGAAAGAACAACAACTGGAACCGTGGTTATAATCTTGATGTCGGAATCAACAATCACTAGTGTCTCTTTAAACTCTGGGGAAACTTGGTCCGCTTTGACAATCGGGGTTATAATCGGGGGTGTGGGGGTGGGGGAGTGGGGAGTGGGGGTGGGGGATGGAGCGGGGAATCAGCAATCAATAAATTCTCTTTAAACTCTGGGGAAAAGCAACAGCAACTGGGTCCGCTTTAATTATCGGGGTTCTAGTCTGCGGGTAAAAACACTAATCACTAGAGTCCCTTTAAATTATCGTGGTTATTACATGGAGGTAAGAAACAACAACTAAATTATTTTTAAGAAATTTGGTTATAATCTGAGGGAATCAACGGCAACGTATTCACTTTTTCCGGCCAAAGTATCTCTGTCCGGCCAAGTAGCCAATGTTCTCTGACAACGTAGGCCAGTCTGGACAATGTAGCAAATGGTCTCCTAATCCAACGTTCTCCGACCAAAAGAGACTAGCCCAGCCAAAAGAGGCCAGCCCGGCCAAAGTAGTCAAAGTTCTCCGACCGAAGTAGCCAAAGTTCTCCGACCGAAGTAGGCCAGTCCGGCCAAAGTAGCCAGTATTCGCTGGCCAAAGTAGATACCGTCCATCAACCAGAACATCTGATGTCGTCTGCGACTGGTGCTCACGATGCTGATGTAACAATTACGCACCAAAACAATTGTCGCAAATATGTCCTGTAATCGGATGCTTGGTTCGATTGGTTCGATATATATAATACACATAGTAATACTTGCTTTAAACTTATTAATGATTGTCAATAACGTGTCAGTATGTAACTAATACGTTTGAAAAAATCATGATCACCTTTAGTTTTTAATAATGCGGAGCTTATCAGGCTGCATCAGGTCGATTTGTTTATAACATAATTACCGAATTGTCATAATATTTGATTGTCTTTACCAACGATTGTCTGTTGATGACGCACAAATTGTACGCCTGTAAATTCACCAATCATTGATATTATCGAGGATGTTTAAAAGCATGGGCAGATTGAACCTAACCAACCGAACATTCTCGTCTGCTGCTTTCGGACAAAGGAGGTTATTCTGTCGCAGACGGACTTCTCCTGGCCAAGGATCTTTCGCGTTTTCTCAAAGTATTCCATACTTCTTTTGCACTTTTCTTTCCACGCTGTCGCTTCTACGTCGGACTGGAATGGACAAAGGCAATCAATTATAAACAGGGTATCTCTATAAAATGGGTATCTCTATAAATATCGTATCTCTATAAAAAAAGAAAAAATATGTCTACATAACCCCTCAAAGACCAGATAATTAAATAGAGTTTAATTAACATTGTTGTTGTGATACAAAAATGTTAATTAAACTATATATAATATATTCTGTGATGAATTTCTTTCCAATCGTCAATATTTTTACAACAGTTTGCCTTTTTACACCAGTTTGAACGAGAGTTACGTCTAGTGGAACCGGAACTCTTCGTTAATTTACGTAATCGGTATTACCTAGTGGCGGAATCTGACAAAGACGTCCGTAAAACAATCGGAACGTCATTTGGCGTTCCCGCCACTAACGGCGGAAATGTCCAAATGCTCAGACAACACAATCACCTTATCATGCCACCAGGCGATGCTTCACTCCTTTACTGCGCCACCAGGCGATGCTGGGAAGCTGCGTGAAGTTGGCTAAACATACGGCCATACGACATTCGACATACGACATTCAAAAACATCCTTCAAAGTGAAGTCGTTTCACGTGACATACAACATGCGACATACGACGTTCGACATACGACATACGGCATTCAAAAAATCCTTCAAAGTGAATGTCATTTCACGCGACATACAACATTCGAAATACGACATTCGACATACGACATTGAAAAGCATCATTCAAAGTGAATGTCGTTTCATTCGACATGCGACATACAGCATTCGACATACACCATTCGACATACGAGATATGACATTCAAAGGCATTCTTCAAAGTGAATGTCATTTCACGCGATATACAACATTCGACATATGACATTCTACATTCGACATACGACATACAACATATGACATACGACAAACGACGTTCGACATACGACATACGACATTCAAAAGCATCCTTCAAAGTGAATGTCGTATGTCGAACATCGTATGTCGAATGGTCGTATGTTGTATGTCGCGTGAAACAACATTCACTTTGAAGGATGTTTTTGAATGTCGTATGTCGTATGTTGCATGTCGTATATCGCATGCCGTATGTCGTATGTCGAATGTCATATGTTGTATGTCACATGGAACGACACTCACTTTGAGGGATGTTTTTGAATGTCGTATGTCGTATGTTGTATGTCACGTGAAACGACATTCACTTTGAAGGATGCTTTTGAATGTTGCATTTCGAATGTCGTATGTCGTATGTCGCGTGAACGGCATTAACTTTGAAGGATGATTTTGAATGTCATATTTCGAATTTCGTATGTCGAATGTTGTACGTCGCGTGAAACGACATTCACTTTGAAGGATGTTTTTGAATGTATTATGTCGAATGTCGTGTGTCGAATGATGTATGTCGAATGTCGAATGTCGTATGTCGTATGTCGTATTTCGCGTGAAACAATATTCACTTTGAAGGATGCTTTTGAATGTTATATGTCGAATGTCATATGTCGAATGTCAAATGATGTATGTCGAATTTTGTATGTCGGGTTAAACAACATTCACTTTGAAGGATGCTTTTGAAGTCGTATGTCGAATGGCATATGTCGAATGTCGAATGATGTATGTCGAATTTTGTATGTTGCGTTAAACGACATTCACTTTGAAGGATGTTTTTGAATGTCATATGTCGAATGTAGTATGTCGAATGTTGTATGTGGAATGTCGTATGTGAACCGACATTCACTTTGATGGATGCTTTTAAATGAAATATGTCGAATGTCATATGTCGAATGTTGAGCCAACTTCACGCAGCTATGCTGAGACAGTTATAGCACCACCAGACGATGCTCAGAAAACGCAGATAATTCGCTTATCCCTTAATAATGACCGAGAAAACAACAGCAACATAACTGTCATTTGCTCACACTTTTACCACGACACAATGCATTGTTTAACTAAATTTAACTTGTCTTTATCTTATATATTTATGTTTTAATTATTTTATTTATCATTCTTTGTATCCTTCTATCAAAAAATGGAGTGTTTAGAACAGATATTCTGCAACTCGTCAGTTCTGCAGGCCAGAAGGTTCTATTTATCTCGATGTAAATGGAGGGTGGGCCTGGAATGATCATTCCTGTAGATGTCACATGACCAATTCAACTCAGCTGAACTATATTCGTAATGAAATGTTCAATGCTGCATAATACAGCGGAAGACAGAGTAAAAAATGGATTTCGGTTACCTTCAAAACATACGCCTTCCATTCTTCAAGCTCGCCCTCTATCTCTTCCATCAAAAGCATGTCGCCCAGCCGGTAGAACGCCTGGAATACGTCAAGTCGGCATTTGGTTTCTCTCTCAAAGAAGTCGTAGGTCTCTCCGTAATTGTCTAGTGAAACAAAACGATAAGAAATGAAATGGAAAAAATAAAGAAAAAAGGACAGAGAAAATTACTTTTTTACAATTGTGTTTAGACCTTCCGATGTTACTAAGGCTAATAACTAGAATTTGAGGGAAGATTCTAGTAGTAATGGTTCTTGACCGCTGCACTTCTTCTCATGACCCTCTATTCCTGTGTGAAGTTTCATTGTAGTCGTCATGGATATTAAGTATAAAATTACAAAAGGCAATAAGTTTTATTTGACTGAAGATATAGTTATGGTATTTGCGCTCGCATTGTGTTGTTTCATTCCAGTTGCATACCCTTAATTGTTGAGTACAATTTATCAGTAATTTAGTAATTGGTATAATAAGAAACATACACTATACACTTCTTTTTTCTTCCATTGATATTGTAATACATGTATTTACTTTAGCTTTAAAGTAATAAAGTAAAGAGTATAAATAAAAAGTAATCAAGCTTCACATTTTAGCGTATGTAATTCCGACTTTACTGTGCCCATAGCTGTCGATAGACTACACATACATCTTACTCATATCAAGTATTTACCCAGGAGTACAATTTGTGATGTTATCATTTCTAGTGTTTATCTAGAGTACAATTTGTGATGTTATCATTTCTAGTGTTTATCTAGAGTACAATTTGTGACTGTTATCATTTCTAGTGTTTATCTAGAGTACAATTTGTGATGTTATCATTTCTAGTGTTTATCTAGAGTACAATTTGTGATGTTATCATTTCTAGTGTTTATCTAGAGTACAATTTGTGACTGTTATCATTTCTAGTGTTTATCTAGAGTACAATTTGTGACTGTTATCATTTCTAGTGTTTAGCTAGAGTACAATTTATGACTGTTATCATTTCTAGTGTTTATCTAGAGTACTATTTATGATGTTATCATTTCTAGTGTTTATCTAGAGTACAATTTGTGACTGTTATCATTTCTAGTGTTTATCTAGAGTACTATTTGTGATGTTATCATTTCTAGTGTTTATCTAGAGTACAATTTGTGACTGTTATCATTTCTAGTGTTTATCTAGAGTACTATTTGTGATGTTATCATTTCTAGTGTTTATCTAGAGTACAATTTGTGACTGTTATCATTTCTAGTATTTATGTGGAGTACAATTTGTGATGTTATCATTTCTAGTGTTTATCAAGAGTACAATTTGTGATGTTATCATTTCTAGTATTTATCTAGAGTACTATTTGTGACTGTTATCATTTCTAGTGTTTATCCAGAGTACTATTTGTGACTGTTATCATTTCTAGTGTTTATCTAGAGTACAATTTGTGATGTTATCATTTCTAGTGTTTATCTAGAGTACAATTTGTGATATTATCATTTCTAGTGTTTATCTAGAGTACTATTTGTGACTGTTATCATTTCTAGTGTTTATCTAGAGTACAATTTGTGATGTTATCATTTCTAGTGTTTATCTAGAGTACAATTTGTGATATTATCATTTCTAGTGTTTATCTAGAGTACAATTTGTGACTGTTATCATTTCTAGTGTTTATCTAGAGTACAATTTGTGACTGTTATCATTTCTAGTGTTTATCTAGAGTACTATTTGTGATGTTATCATTTCTAGTGTTTATCTAGAGTACTATTTGTGACTGTTATCATTTCTAGTGTTTATCTAGAGTACTATTTGTGACTGTTATCATTTCTAGTGTTTATCTAGAGTACTATTTGTGACTGTTATCATTATTAGTGTTTATCTAGAGTACTATTTGTGACTGTTATCATTTCTAGTGTTTAGCTAGAGTACAATTTGTGACTGTTATCATTTCTAGTGTTTATCTAGAGTACTATTTGTGACTGTTATCATTTCTAGTGTTTATCAAGAGTACTATTTGTGATGTTATCATTTCTAGTGTTTATCTAGAGTACAATTTGTGACTGTTATCATTTGTAGTGTTTATCTAGAGTACTATTTGTGATGTTATCATTTCTAGTATTTATCTAGAGTACTATTTGTGATGTTATCATTTCTAGTGTTTTTCTAGAGTACTATTCGTGATGTTATCATTTCTAGTGTTTATCTAGAGTACTATTTGTGATGTTATCATTTCTAGTGTTTATCTAGAGTACTCTTTGTGATGTTATCATTTCTAGTGTTTATCTAGAGTACTATTTGTGATGTTATCATTTCTAGTGTTTAGCTAGAGTACTATTTGTGATGTTATCATTTCTAGTGTTTAGCTAGAGTACTATTTGTGACTGTTATCATTTTTAGTGTTTATCTAGAGTACTATTTGTGACTGTTATCATTTCTAGTGTTTATCTAGAGTACTATTTGTGATGTTATCATTTCTAGTGTTTATCTAGAGTACAATTTGTGACTGTTATCATTTCTAGTGTTTATCTAGAGTACTATTTGTGATGTTATCATTTCTAGTGTTTATCTAGAGTACTATTTGTGATGTTATCATTTCTAGTGTTTATCTAGAGTACAATTTGTGACTGTTATCATTTCTAGTGTTTATCTAGAGTACAATTTGTGACTGTTATCATTTCTAGTGTTTATCTAGAGTACAATTTGTGATGTTATCATTTCTAGTGTTTAGCTAGAGTACAATTTGTGACTGTTATCATTTCTTGTGTTTATCTAGAGTACAATTTGTGACTGTTATCATTTCTAGTATTTATATAGAGTACAATTTGTGATGTTATCATTTCTAGTGTTTAGCTAGAGTACAATTTGTGACTTTTATCATTTCTAGTGTTTATCTAGAGTACAATTTGTGACTGTTATCATTTCTAGTGTTTATCTAGAGTACAATTTGTGACTGTTATCATTTCTAGTGTTTATCTAGAGTACTATTTGTGATGTTATCATTTCTAGTATTTATCTAGAGTACAAATTGTGATGTTATCATTTCTAGTGTTTATCTAGAGTACTATTTGTGACTGTTATCATTTCTAGTGTTTATCTAGAGTACTATTTGTGACTGTTATCATTTCTATTGTTTATCTAGAGTACAATTTGTGACTGTTATCATTTCTAGTGTTTATCTAGAGTACTATTTGTGACTGTTATCATTTCTAGTGTTTAGCTAGAGTACAATTTGTGACTGTTATCATTTATAGTGTTTATCTAGAGTACTATTTGTGACTGTTATCATTTCTAGTGTTTATCTAGAGTACTATTTGTGACTGTTATCATTTCTAGTGTTTATCTAGAGTACTATTTGTGACTGTTATCATTTCTAGTGTTTATCTAGAGTACTATTTGTGACTGTTATCATTTCTAGTGTTTAGCTAGAGTACAATTTGTGACTGTTATCATTTCTAGTGTTTATCTAGAGTACTATTTGTGACTGTTATCATTTCTAGTGTTTATCTAGAGTACTATTTGTGACTGTTATCATTTCTAGTGTTTATCAAGAGTACTATTTGTGATGTTATCATTTCTAGTGTTCATCTAGAGTACTATTTGTGATGTTATCATTTCTAGTGTTTATCTAGAGTACAATTTGTGACTGTTATCATTTGTAGTGTTTATCTAGAGTACTATATGTGATGTTATCATTTCTAGTATTTATCTAGAGTACTTTTTTTGATGTTATCATTTCTAGTATTTAGCTAGAGTACTATTTGTGATGTTATCATTTCTAGTGTTTATCTAGAGTACTATTTGTGATGTTATCATTTCTAGTGTTTATCTAGAGTACTCTTTGTGATGTTATCATTTCTAGTGTTTATCTAGAGTACTATTTGTGACTGTTATCATTTCTAGTGTTTATCTAGAGTACTATTTGTGACTGTTATCATTTCTAGTGTTTATCTAGAGTACTATTTGTGACTGTTATCATTATTAGTGTTTATCTAGAGTACTATTTGTGACTGTTATCATTTCTAGTGTTTAGCTAGAGTACAATTTGTGACTGTTATCATTTCTAGTGTTTATCTAGAGTACTATTTGTGACTGTTATCATTTCTAGTGTTTATCAAGAGTACTATTTGTGATGTTATCATTTCTAGTGTTCATCTAGAGTACTATTTGTGATGTTATCATTTCTAGTGTTTATCTAGAGTACTATTTGTGATGTTATCATTTCTAGTGTTTATCTAGAGTACTCTTTGTGATGTTATCATTTCTAGTATTTATCTAGAGTACTTTTTTTGATGTTATCATTTCTAGTATTTAGCTAGAGTACTATTTGTGATGTCATCATTTCTAGTGTTTATCTAGAGTACTATTTGTGATGTTATCATTTCTAGTGTTTATCTAGAGTACTATTTGTGATGTTATCATTTCTAGTGTTTATCTAGAGTACTCTTTGTGATGTTATCATTTCTAGTGTTTAGCTAGAGTACTATTTGTGATGTTATCATTTCTAGTGTTTAGCTAGAGTACAATTTGTGACTGTTATCATTTTTAGTGTTTATCTAGAGTACTATTTGTGACTGTTATCATTTCTAGTGTTTATCTAGAGTACTATTTGTGACTGTTATCATTTCTAGTGTTTATCTAGAGTACTATTTGTGACTGTTATCATTTCTATTGTTTATCTAGAGTACTATTTGTGACTGTTATCATTTCTAGTGTTTATCTAGAGTACTATTTGTGACTGTTATCATTTCTAGTATTTATATAGAGTACAATTTGTGATGTTATCATTTCTAGTGTTTAGCTAGAGTACAATTTGTGACTATTATCATTTCTAGTGTTTATCTAGAGTACAATTTGTGACTGTTATCATTTCTAGTATTTATATAGAGTACAATTTGTGACTGTTATCATTTCTAATGTTTATCTAGAGTACAATTTGTGACTGTTATCATTTCTAGTGTTTATCTAGAGTACAATTTGTGACTGTTATCATTTCTAGTGTTTATCTAGAGTACTATTTGTGATGTTATCATTTCTAGTATTTATCTAGAGTACAAATTGTGATGTTATCATTTCTAGTGTTTATCTAGAGTACTATTTGTGACTGTTATCATTTCTAGTGTTTATCTAGAGTACTATTTGTGACTGTTATCATTTCTATTGTTTATCTAGAGTACAATTTGTGACTGTTATCATTTCTAGTGTTTATCTAGAGTACTATTTGTGACTGTTATTATTTCTAGTGTTTAGCTAGAGTACAATTTGTGACTGTTATCATTTCTAGTGTTTATCTAGAGTACTATTTGTGACTGTTATCATTTCTAGTGTTTATCTAGAGTACTATTTGTGACTGTTATCATTTCTAGTGTTTATCTAGAGTACTATTTGTGACTGTTATCATTATTAGTGTTTATCTAGAGTACTATTTGTGACTGTTATCATTTCTAGTGTTTAGCTAGAGTACAATTTGTGACTGTAATCATTTCTAGTGTTTATCTAGAGTACTATTTGTGACTGTTATCATTTCTAGTGTTTATCAAGAGTACTATTTGTGATGTTATCATTTCTAGTGTTCATCTAGAGTACTATTTGTGATGTTATCATTTCTAGTGTTTATCTAGAGTACAATTTGTGACTGTTATCATTTGTAGTGTTTATCTAGAGTACTATTTCTGATGTTATCATTTCTAGTATTTATCTAGAGTACTTTTTTTGATGTTATCATTTCTAGTATTTAGCTAGAGTACTATTTGTGATGTTATCATTTCTAGTGTTTATCTAGAGTACTATTTGCGATGTTATCATTTCTAGTGTTTATCTAGAGTACTCTTTGTGATGTTATCATTTCTAGTGTTTATCTAGAGTACTATTTGTGACTGTTATCATTTCTAGTGTTTATCTAGAGTACTATTTGTGACTGTTATCATTTCTAGTGTTTATCTAGAGTACTATTTGTGACTGTTATCATTATTAGTGTTTATCTAGAGTACTATTTGTGACTGTTATCATTTCTAGTGTTTAGCTAGAGTACAATTTGTGACTGTTATCATTTCTAGTGTTTATCTAGAGTACTATTTGTGACTGTTATCATTTCTAGTGTTTATCAAGAGTACTATTTGTGATGTTATCACTTCTAGTGTTCATCTAGAGTACTATTTGTGATGTTATCATTTCTAGTGTTTATCTAGAGTACAATTTGTGACTGTTATCATTTGTAGTGTTTATCTAGAGTACTATTTGTGATGTTATCATTTCTAGTATTTATCTAGAGTACTTTTTTTGATGTTATCATTTCTAGTATTTAGCTAGAGTACTATTTGTGATGTCATCATTTCTAGTGTTTATCTAGAGTACTATTTGTGATGTTATCATTTCTAGTGTTTATCTAGAGTACTATTTGTGATGTTATCATTTCTAGTGTTTATCTAGAGTACTCTTTGTGATGTTATCATTTCTAGTGTTTAGCTAGAGTACTATTTGTGATGTTATCATTTCTAGTGTTTAGCTAGAGTACAATTTGTGACTGTTATCATTTTTAGTGTTTATCTAGAGTACTATTTGTGACTGTTATCATTTCTAGTGTTTATCTAGAGTACTATTTGTGATGTTATCATTTCTATTGTTTATCTAGAGTACAATTTGTGACTGTTATCATTTCTAGTGTTTATCTAGAGTACTATTTGTGATGTTATCATTTCTAGTGTTTATCTAGAGTACTATTTGTGATGTTATCATTTCTAGTGTTTATCTAGTGTACTATTTGTGATGTTATCATTTCTAGTGTTTAGCTAGAGTATTATTTGTGATGTTATCATTTCTAGTGTTTATCTAGAGTACTATTTGTGATGTTATCATTTATTGTGTTTATCTAGAGTACTATTTGTGATGTTATCATTTCTAATGTTTATCTAGAGTACAATTTGTGATGTTATCATTTCTAGTGTTTAGCTAGAGTACTATTTGTGATGTTATCATTTCTAGTATTTATCTAGAGTACTATTTGTGATGTTATCATTTCTAGTGTTTATCTAGAGTACTATTTGTGATGTTATCATTTCTAGTATTTATCTAGAGTACTATTTGTGATGTTATCATTTCTAGTATTTATCTAGAGTACAATTTGTGACTGTTATCATTTCTAGTGTTTATCTAGCGTACTATTTGTGATGTTATCATTTCTAGTGTTTATCTAGAGTACTATTTGTGATGTTATCATTTCTTGTGTTTAGCTAGAGTACTATTTGTGATGTTATCATTTCTAGTATTTATCTAGAGTACAATTTGTGACTGTTATTATTTGTAGTGTTTATCTAGAGTACTATTTGTGATGTTATCATTTCTAGTATTTATCTAGAGTACTTTTTTTGATGTTATCATTTCTAGTATTTAGCTAGAGTACTATTTGTGATGTTATCATTTCTAGTGTTTATCTAGAGTACTATTTGTGATGTTATCATTTCTAGTGTTTATCTAGAGTACTATTTGTGATGTTATCATTTCTAGTGTTTATCTAGAGTACTCTTTGTGATGTTATCATTTCTAGTGTTTAGCTAGAGTACTATTTGTGATGTTATCATTTCTAATGTTTAGCTAGAGTACAATTTGTGACTGTTATCATTTTTAGTGTTTATCTAGAGTACTATTTGTGACTGTTATCATTTCTAGTGTTTATCTAGAGTACTATTTGTGATGTTATCATTTCTATTGTTTATCTAGAGTACAATTTGTGACTGTTATCATTTCTAGTGTTTATCTAGAGTACTATTTGTGATGTTATCATTTCTAGTGTTTATCTAGAGGACTATTTGTGATGTTATCATTTCTAGTGTTTATCTAGTGTACTATTTGTGATGTTATCATTTCTAGTGTTTAGCTAGAGTATTATTTGTGATGTTATCATTTCTAGTGTTTATCTAGAGTACTATTTGTGATGTTATCATTTATAGTGTTTATCTAGAGTACTATTTGTGATGTTATCATTTCTAATGTTTATCTAGAGTACTATTTGTGATGTTATCATTTCTAGTGTTTAGCTAGAGTACTATTTGTGATGTTATCATTTCTAGTATTTATCTAGAGTACTATTTGTGATGTTATCATTTCTAGTGTTTATCTGGAGTACTATTTGTGATGTTATCATTTCTAGTATTTATCTAGAGTACTATTTGTGATGTTATCATTTCTAGTATTTATCTAGAGTACAATTTGTGACTGTTATCATTTCTAGTGTTTATCTAGAGTACTATTTGTGATGTTATCATTTCTAGTGTTTATCTAGAGTACTATTTGTGATGTTATCATTTCTTGTGTTTAGCTAGAGTACTATTTGTGATGTTATCATTTCTAGTATTTATCTAGAGTACAATTTGTGACTGTTATCATTTCTAGTGTTTATCTAGAGTACAATTTGTGATGTTATCATTTCTAGTGTTTATCTAGAGTAAAATTTGTGACTGTTATCATTTCTAGTGTTTATCTAGAGTACAATTTGTGACTGTTATCATTTCTAGTGTTTATCTAGAGTACTATTTGTGATGTTATCATTTCTAGTGTTTATCTAGAGTACAATTTGTGACTGTTATCATTTCTAGTATTTATCTAGAGTACAATTTGTGATGTTATCATTTCTAGTGTTTATCAAGAGTACTATTTGTGACTGTTATCATTTCTAGTGTTTATCTAGAGTACAATTTGTGACTGTTATCATTTCTAGTGTTTATTTAGAGTACTATTTGTGACTGTTATCATTTCTATTGTTTATCTAGAGTACTATTTGTGACTGTTATCATTTCTATTGTTTATCTAGAGTACTATTTGTGACTGTTATCATTTCTATTGTTTATCTAGAGTACTATTTGTGACTGTTATCATTTCTAGTGTTTATCTAGAGTACTATTTGTGACTGTTATAATTTCTAGTGTTTATCTAGAGTACTATTTGTGACTGTTATCATTATTAGTGTTTATCTAGAGTACTATTTGTGACTGTTATCATTTCTAGTGTTTAGCTAGAGAACAATTTGTGACTGTTATCATTTCTAGTGTTTATCTAGAGTACTATTTGTGACTGTTATCATTTCTAGTGTTTATCAAGAGTACTATTTGAGATGTTATCATTTCTAGTGTTCATCTAGAGTACTATTTGTGACGTTATCATTTCTAGTGTTTATCTAGAGTACAATTTGTGACTGTTATCATTTGTAGTGTTTATCTAGAGTACTATTTGTGATGTTATCATTTCTAGTATTTATCTAGAGTACTATTTGTGACTGTTATCATTTCTAGTGTTTATCTAGAGTACTATTTGTGATGTTATCATTTCTAGTGTTTATCTAGAGTACTCTTTGTGATGTTATCATTTCTAGTGTTTATCTGGAGTACTATTTGTGATGTTATCATTTCTAGTGTTTAGCTAGAGTACTATTTGTGATGTTATCATTTCTAGTGTTTATCTAGAGTACTATTTGTGATGTTATCATTTCTAGTGTTTATCTAGAGTACTCTTTGTGATGTTATCATTTCTAGTGTTTATCTAGAGTACTATTTGTGATGTTATCATTTCTAGTGTTTAGCTAGAGTACTATTTGTGATGTTATCATTTCTAGTGTTTAGCTAGAGTACAATTTGTGACTGTTATCATTTTTAGTGTTTATCTAGAGTACTATTTGTGACTGTTATCATTTCTAGTGTTTATCTAGAGTACTTTTTGTGATGTTATCATTTCTATTGTTTATCTAGAGTACAATTTGTGACTGTTATCATTTCTAGTGTTTATCTAGAGTACTATTTGTGATGTTATCATTTCTAGTGTTTATCTAGAGTACTATTTGTGATGTTATCATTTCTAGTGTTTATCTAGAGTACTATTTGTGATGTTATCATTTCTAGTGTTTAGCTAGAGTATTATTTGTGATGTTATCATTTCTAGTGTTTATCTAGAGTACTGTTTGTGATGTTATCATTTCTAATGTTTATCTAGAGTACAATTTGTGATGTTATCATTTCTAGTGTTTAGCTAGAGTACTATTTGTGATGTTATCATTTCTAGTATTTATCTAGACTACTATTTGTGATGTTATCATTTCTAGTGTTTATCTAGAGTACTATTTGTGATGTTATCATTTCTAGTATTTAGCTAGAGTACTATTTGTGATGTTATCATTTCTAGTATTTATCTAGAGTACAATTTGTGACTGTTATCATTTCTAGTGTTTATCTAGAGTACAATTTGTGACTGTTATCATTTCTAGTGTTTATCTAGAGTACTATTTGTGATGTTATCATTTCTAGTGTTTATCTAGAGTACAATTTGTGACTGTTATCATTTCTAGTATTATATAGAGTACAATTTGTGATGTTATCATTTCTAGTGTTTATCAAGAGTACTATTTGTGACTGTTATCATTTCTAGTGTTTATCTAGAGTACTATTTGTGACTGTTATCATTTCTAGTGTTTATCTAGAGTACTATTTGTGACTGTTATCATTTCTAGTGTTTATCTAGAGTACTATTTGTGACTGTTATCATTTCTAGTGTTTATCTAGAGTACTATTTGTGACTGTTATCATTTCTAGTGTTTATCTAGGGTACTATTTGTGACTGTTATCATTTCTAGTGTTTATCTAGAGTACTATTTGTGACTGTTGTCATTTCTAGTGTTTATCTAGAGTACTATTTGTGACTGTTATCATTTCTAGTGTTTATCTAGAGTACTATTTGTGACTGTTATCATTTCTAGTGTTTATCTAGAGTACTATTTGTGACTGTTATCATTATTAGTGTTTATCTAGAGTACTATTTGTGACTGTTATCATTTCTAGTGTTTAGCTAGAGTACAATTTGTGACTGTTATCATTTCTAGTGTTTATCTAGAGTACTATTTGTGACTGTTATCATTTCTAGTGTTTATCAAGAGTACTATTTGTGATGTTATCATTTCTAGTGTTCATCTAGAGTACTATTTGTGACGTTATCATTTCTAGTGTTTATCTAGAGTACAATTTGTGACTGTTATAATTTGTAGTGTTTATCTAGAGTACTATTTGTGATGTTATCATTTCTAGTATTTATCTAGAGTACTTTTTTTGATGTTATCATTTCTAGTATTTAGCTAGAGTACTATTTGTGATGTTATCATTTCTAGTGTTTATCTAGAGTACTATTTGTGATGTTATCATTTCTAGTGTTTATCTAGAGTACTCTTTGTGATGTTATCATTTCTAGTGTTTATCTAGAGTACTATTTGTGATGTTATCATTTCTAGTGTTTATCTAGAGTACTATTTGTGATGTTATCATTTCTAGTGTTTAGCTAGAATTCTATTTGTGATGTTATCATTTCTAGTGTTTAGCTAGAGTACAATTTGTGACTGTTATCATTTCTAGTGTTTATCTAGAGTACTATTTGTGACTGTTATCATTTCTAGTGTTTATCTAGAGTACTATTTGTGATGTTATCATTTTTATTGTTTATCTAGAGTACAATTTGTGACTGTTATCATTTCTAGTGTTTATGTAGAGTACTATTTGTGATGTTATCATTTCTAGTGTTTATCTAGAGTACTATTTGTGATGTTATCATTTCTAGTGATTATCTAGAGTACTATTTGTGATGTTATCATTTCTAGTGTTTAGCTAGAGTATTATTTGTGATGTTATCATTTCTAGTGTTTATCTAGAGTACTATTTGTGATGTTATCATTTCTAGTGTTTATCTAGAGTACTATTTGTGATGTTATCATTTCTAATGTTTATCTAGAGTACAATTTGTGATGTTATCATTTCTAGTGTTTAGCTAGAGTACTATTTGTGATGTTATCATTTCTAGTATTTATCTAGAGTACTATTTGTGATGTTATCATTTCTAGTGTTTATCTAGAGTACTATTTGTGATGTTATCATTTCTAGTGTTTAGCTAGAGTACTATTTGTGATGTTATCATTTCTAGTATTTATCTAGTGTACTATTTGTGATGTTATCATTTCTAGTATTTATCTAGAGTACTATTTGTGATGTTATCATTTCTAGTATTTATCTAGAGAACTATTTGTGATATTGTTATTTCTAGTATTTATCTAAAGTACTATTTGTGATGTTGTCATTTCTAGTGTTTATCTAGAGTACTATTTGTGATGTTATCATTTCTAGTATTTATCTAGAGTACTTTTTTTGATGTTATCATTTCTAGTATTTATCTAGAGTACAATTTGTGACTGTTATCATTTCTAGTGTTTATCTAGAGTACAATTTGTGACTGTTATCATTTCTAGTATTTATCTAGAGAACTATTTGTGATATTGTTATTTCTAGTATTTATCTAAAGTACTATTTGTGATGTTGTCATTTCTAGTGTTTATCTAGAGTACTATTTGTGATGTTATCATTTCTAGTGTTTATCTAGAGTACTATTTGTGATGTTATCATTTCTAGTGTTTATCTAGAGTACTATTTGTGATGTTATCATTTCTAGTGTTTAGCTAGAGTATTATTTGTGATGTTATCATTTCTAGTGTTTATCTAGAGTACTGTTTGTGATGTTATCATTTCTAATGTTTATATAGAGTACAATTTGTGATGTTATCATTTCTAGTGTTTAGCTAGAGTACTATTTGTGATGTTATCATTTCTAGTATTTATCTAGACTACTATTTGTGATGTTATCATTTCTAGTGTTTATCTAGAGTACTATTTGTGATGTTATCATTTCTAGTATTTAGCTAGAGTACTATTTGTGATGTTATCATTTCTAGTATTTATCTAGAGTACAATTTGTGACTGTTATCATTTCTAGTGTTTATCTAGAGTACAATTTGTGACTGTTATCATTTCTAGTGTTTATCTAGAGTACTATTTGTGATGTTATCATTTCTAGTGTTTATCTAGAGTACAATTTGTGACTGTTATCATTTCTAGTATTATATAGAGTACAATTTGTGATGTTATCATTTCTAGTGTTTATCAAGAGTACTATTTGTGACTGTTATCATTTCTAGTGTTTATCTAGAGTACTATTTGTGACTGTTATCATTTCTAGTGTTTATCTAGAGTACTATTTGTGACTGTTATCATTTCTAGTGTTTATCTAGAGTACTATTTGTGACTGTTATCATTTCTAGTGTTTATCTAGAGTACTATTTGTGACTGTTATCATTTCTAGTGTTTATCTAGAGTACTATTTGTGACTGTTATCATTTCTAGTGTTTATCTAGAGTACTATTTGTGACTGTTGTCATTTCTAGTGTTTATCTAGAGTACTATTTGTGACTGTTATCATTTCTAGTGTTTATCTAGAGTACTATTTGTGACTTTTATCATTTCTAGTGTTTATCTAGAGTACTATTTGTGACTGTTATCATTATTAGTGTTTATCTAGAGTACTATTTGTGACTGTTATCATTTCTAGTGTTTAGCTAGAGTACAATTTGTGACTGTTATCATTTCTAGTGTTTATATAGAGTACTATTTGTGACTGTTATCATTTCTAGTGTTTATCAAGAGTACTATTTGTGATGTTATCATTTCTAGTGTTCATCTAGAGTACTATTTGTGACGTTATCATTTCTAGTGTTTATCTAGAGTACAATTTGTGACTGTTATAATTTGTAGTGTTTATCTAGAGTACTATTTGTGATGTTATCATTTCTAGTATTTATCTAGAGTACTTTTTTTGATGTTATCATTTCTAGTATTTAGCTAGAGTACTATTTGTGATGTTATCATTTCTAGTGTTTATCTAGAGTACTATTTGTGATGTTATCATTTCTAGTGTTTATCTAGAGTACTCTTTGTGATGTTATCATTTCTAGTGTTTATCTAGAGTACTATTTGTGATGTTATCATTTCTAGTGTTTATCTAGAGTACTATTTGTGATGTTATCATTTCTAGTGTTTAGCTAGAATTCTATTTGTGATGTTATCATTTCTAGTGTTTAGCTAGAGTACAATTTGTGACTGTTATCATTTCTAGTGTTTATCTAGAGTACTATTTGTGACTGTTATCATTTCTAGTGTTTATCTAGAGTACTATTTGTGATGTTATCATTTTTATTGTTTATCTAGAGTACAATTTGTGACTGTTATCATTTCTAGTGTTTATCTAGAGTACTATTTGTGATGTTATCATTTCTAGTGTTTATCTAGAGTACTATTTGTGATGTTATCATTTCTAGTGATTATCTAGAGTACTATTTGTGATGTTATCATTTCTAGTGTTTAGCTAGAGTATTATTTGTGATGTTATCATTTCTAGTGTTTATCTAGAGTACTATTTGTGATGTTATCATTTCTAGTGTTTATCTAGAGTACTATTTGTGATGTTATCATTTCTAATGTTTATCTAGAGTACAATTTGTGATGTTATCATTTCTAGTGTTTAGCTAGAGTACTATTTGTGATGTTATCATTTCTAGTATTTATCTAGAGTACTATTTGTGATGTTATCATTTCTAGTGTTTATCTAGAGTACTATTTGTGATGTTATCATTTCTAGTGTTTAGCTAGAGTACTATTTGTGATGTTATCATTTCTAGTATTTATCTAGTGTACTATTTGTGATGTTATCATTTCTAGTATTTATCTAGAGTACTATTTGTGATGTTATCATTTCTAGTATTTATCTAGAGAACTATTTGTGATATTGTTATTTCTAGTATTTATCTAAAGTACTATTTGTGATGTTGTCATTTCTAGTGTTTATCTAGAGTACTATTTGTGATGTTATCATTTCTAGTATTTATCTAGAGTACTTTTTTTGATGTTATCATTTCTAGTATTTATCTAGAGTACAATTTGTGACTGTTATCATTTCTAGTATTTATATAGAGTAAAATTTGTGATGTTATCATTTCTAGTATTTAGCTAGAGTACTATTTGTGATGTTATCATTTCTAGTGTTTATCTAGAGTACTATTTGTGATGTTATCATTTCTAGTGTTTATCTAGAGTACTCTTTGTGATGTTATCATTTCTAGTGTTTATCTAGAGTACTATTTGTGATGTTATCATTTCTAGTGTTTATCTAGAGTACTATTTGTGATGTTATCATTTCTAGTGTTTAGCTAGAATTCTATTTGTGATGTTATCATTTCTAGTGTTTAGCTAGAGTACAATTTGTGACTGTTATCATTTCTAGTGTTTATCTAGAGTACTATTTGTGACTGTTATCATTTCTAGTGTTTATCTAGAGTACTATTTGTGATGTTATCATTTTTATTGTTTATCTAGAGTACAATTTGTGACTGTTATCATTTCTAGTGTTTATCTAGAGTACTATTTGTGATGTTATCATTTCTAGTGTTTATCTAGAGTACTATTTGTGATGTTATCATTTCTAGTGATTATCTAGAGTACTATTTGTGATGTTATCATTTCTAGTGTTTAGCTAGAGTATTATTTGTGATGTTATCATTTCTAGTGTTTATCTAGAGTACTATTTGTGATGTTATCATTTCTAGTGTTTATCTAGAGTACTATTTGTGATGTTATCATTTCTAATGTTTATCTAGAGTACAATTTGTGATGTTATCATTTCTAGTGTTTAGCTAGAGTACTATTTGTGACTGTTATCATTTCTAGTGTTTATCTAGAGTACTATTTGTGACTGTTGTCATTTCTAGTGTTTATCTAGAGTACTATTTGTGACTGTTATCATTTCTAGTGTTTATCTAGAGTACTATTTGTGACTTTTATCATTTCTAGTGTTTATCTAGAGTACTATTTGTGACTGTTATCATTATTAGTGTTTATCTAGAGTACTATTTGTGACTGTTATCATTTCTAGTGTTTAGCTAGAGTACAATTTGTGACTGTTATCATTTCTAGTGTTTATATAGAGTACTATTTGTGACTGTTATCATTTCTAGTGTTTATCAAGAGTACTATTTGTGATGTTATCATTTCTAGTGTTCATCTAGAGTACTATTTGTGACGTTATCATTTCTAGTGTTTATCTAGAGTACAATTTGTGACTGTTATAATTTGTAGTGTTTATCTAGAGTACTATTTGTGATGTTATCATTTCTAGTATTTATCTAGAGTACTTTTTTTGATGTTATCATTTCTAGTATTTAGCTAGAGTACTATTTGTGATGTTATCATTTCTAGTGTTTATCTAGAGTACTATTTGTGATGTTATCATTTCTAGTGTTTATCTAGGGTACTATTTGTAATGTTATCATTTCTAGTGTTTATCTAGAGTACTATTTGAGATGTTATCATTTCTAGTGTTTATCTAGAGTACTATTTGTGATGTTATCATTTCTAGTGTTTAGCTAGAATTCTATTTGTGATGTTATCATTTCTAGTGTTTAGCTAGAGTACAATTTGTGACTGTTATCATTTCTAGTGTTTATCTAGAGTACTATTTGTGACTGTTATCATTTCTAGTGTTTATCTAGAGTACTATTTGTGATGTTATCATTTTTATTGTTTATCTAGAGTACAATTTGTGACTGTTATCATTTCTAGTGTTTATCTAGAGTACTATTTGTGATGTTATCATTTCTAGTGTTTATCTAGAGTACTATTTGTGATGTTATCATTTCTAGTGATTATCTAGAGTACTATTTGTGATGTTATCATTTCTAGTGTTTAGCTAGAGTATTATTTGTGATGTTATCATTTCTAGTGTTTATCTAGAGTACTATTTGTGATGTTATCATTTCTAGTGTTTATCTAGAGTACTATTTGTGATGTTATCATTTCTAATGTTTATCTAGAGTACAATTTGTGATGTTATCATTTCTAGTGTTTAGCTAGAGTACTATTTGTGATGTTATCATTTCTAGTATTTATCTAGAGTACTATTTGTGATGTTATCATTTCTAGTGTTTATCTAGAGTACTATTTGTGATGTTATCATTTCTAGTGTTTAGCTAGAGTACTATTTGTGATGTTATCATTTCTAGTATTTATCTAGTGTACTATTTGTGATGTTATCATTTCTAGTATTTATCTAGAGTACTATTTGTGATGTTATCATTTCTAGTATTTATCTAGAGAACTATTTGTGATATTGTTATTTCTAGTATTTATCTAAAGTACTATTTGTGATGTTGTCATTTCTAGTGTTTATCTAGAGTACTATTTGTGATGTTATCATTTCTAGTATTTATCTAGAGTACTTTTTTTGATGTTATCATTTCTAGTATTTATCTAGAGTACAATTTGTGACTGTTATCATTTCTAGTGTTTATCTAGAGTACAATTTGTGACTGTTATCATTTCTAGTATTTATCTAGAGAACTATTTGTGATATTGTTATTTCTAGTATTTATCTAAAGTACTATTTGTGATGTTGTCATTTCTAGTGTTTATCTAGAGTACTATTTGTGATGTTATCATTTCTAGTATTTATCTAGAGTACTTTTTTTGATGTTATCATTTCTAGTATTTATCTAGAGTACAATTTGTGACTGTTATCATTTCTAGTGTTTATCTAGAGTACTATTTGTGATGTTATCATTTCTAGTATTTATCTAGAGTACTATTTGTGATGTTATCATTTCTAGTATTTATCTAGAGTACAATTTGTGACTGTTATCATTTCTAATGTTTATCTAGAGTACTATTTGTGATGTTATCATTTCTAGTATTTATCTAGAGTACTATTTGTGATGTTATCATTTCTAGTATTTATCTAGAGTACAATTTGTGACTGTTATCATTTCTAGTGTTTATCTAGAGTACTATTTGTGATGTTATCATTTCTGGTGTTTATCTAGAGTACTATTTGTGATGTTATCATTTCTAGTGTTTATCTAGAGTACAATTTGTGATGTTATCATTTCTAGTGTTTAGCTAGAGTACTTTTTGTGATGTTATCATTTCTAGTATTTATCTAGAGTACTATTTGTGATGTTATCATTTCTAGTATTTATTTAGAGTACTATTTGTGATGTTATCATTTCTAGTGTTTATCAAGAGTACAATTTGTGACTGTTATCATTTCTAGTATTTATCTAGAGAACTATTTGTGAAATTGTTATTTCTAGTATTTATCTAAAGTACTATTTGTGATGTTGTCATTTCTAGTGTTTATCTAGAGTACTATTTGTGATGTTATCATTTCTAGTATTTATCTAGAGTACTTTTTTTGATGTTATCATTTCTAGTATTTATCTAGAGTACTATTTGTGATGTTATCATTTCTAGTGTTTATCTAGAGTACTATTTGTGATGTTATCATTTCTAGTGTTTATATAGAGTACTATTTGTGATGTTATCATTTCTAGTATTTATATAGAGTACAATTTGTGATGTTATCATTTCTAGTATTTATCTAGAGTACAATTTGTGATGTTATCATTTCTAGTATTTATCTAGAGTATTATTTGTGATGTTATCATTTCTAGTGTTTATCTAGAGTACTATTTGTGATGTTATCATTTCTAGTGTTTATCTAGAGTACTATTTGTGATGTTATCATTTCTAGTGTTTATCTAGAGTACAATTTGTGATGTTATCATTTCTAGTATTTATCTAGAGTACTATTTGTGATGTTATCATATATAGTGTTTATCTAGAGTACTATTTGTGATGTTATCATTTCTAGTGTTTATCTAGAGTACTATTTGTGATGTTATCATTTCTAGTATTTATATAGAGTAAAATTTGTGATGTTATCATTTCTAGTGTTTATCTAGAGTACTATTTGTGATGTTATCATTTCTAGTATTTATCTAGAGTACTATTTTAAATTGTCATCATATTAATTTTCATATTAAAAAAAGTATTTTACCTGGAGTACGATTTTAATAGTTATCAAATCAAGTATGTACCTGCAGTACGATTTTTAAAGTAGCTATCCCGCCATCAACAGTTTTTTAAACCTACTGATGACGAGGTATATATATATATATATATATCTTACATATTTTGAGAATACAAACTCTATATACACAATATAAATGTTTTTAACCAGCCAGACCAAATCTCCAAAACTGGAGCGTATCAAGTATTTACCTGATGTACTATGTTAATTGCTATCAAATCAAGTATTTACCTGCAGTACTATATTTAATTGTTATCAAATCAAGTATCTACCTGGAGAACGAGGTTTAATTTCCAGTTTTTCATCACAATCATCTTCGTCTGATATTGTTCCGGTAAAGACGTTCACAATTATTATCTCTCCCTCTATTTCCTCTTCTCTCTGCTGAACAGTTACTGTGAAAACATAAATTGTAGCATGGTCACTGAAATTCCGTTTGTATTTGCACATATGTAAATCGTTAATTGAAAATAACACCTGTCAGAATAAATGGTGTATTCTAACTACCATTTGTTGGATGTTAGAGTATGGCAGACAGCTAAAATGGACATGCTACAAAACAAATAGAGTATGGTCGCATCTCCTTCTTGACCGATTTCAATAAACTAAGATGCATGTTCTTATTTAAAATCAAATGTCATACCAACTTTCTGATAAAACTCTTTTTTTAATTATTTTAAGTGACAATAATTCTTAGACCAGATCAACAATTATTTTCACAAAAAGGGTTGTTTTTAAAATTGAAAAAAAGTATTTCCGGCAGAGAAAAAATAACATTAAACCAGTGAAAATAACAGTGAACTTGATTTTTTTTATGTTTACTGATAAATTCTGATGTCATCATTTAGCACAAAATAAAATCAACAGCACCTATTCACAATAAAGCACGTCAGATGTAAGCTTGATAAATAAACAAACACAATAAGTAATAGATAGACATGGTCTCATCGAGTTGGTTGATTTAAATATGGAGGTGTTTAAACAACCAACATATTTTAGATTGAGATGAGTTTAAATAACAATGTCACCATACATACAGAACCGATGACGTCGCAGAACTTTTTTATCTGACCTATTATAATGCTTTAAAACTAAACATTTGTTGTTTTGACGAGAATAACATTTTTTTTTTTCAACTCGAAGTGATCAAACTTTACATTCGAGAAAATACAAAGTTTGCTTACTTCTACATAAACTGACTTCAAAATAGCTGTGAGGCTCATAGCTCTGAAGGTTTCAAGTAGAATCGAAACAGACATATGCGATGATTGTACAATTGAGGAGTGTTCAATCGACACCTCCGCCAGAACAGATTATCACAAACAATCGGTGGTCCTAATTAAGTCAGACGGCTCCTCCATGTTGCAGGAGTTAATTCAAAAGAAATAAAGAATGGTGTTATAAAACATGCAATAAGTGGTGCTGGAATAGATTCACTATCATGTGAAATGTCAATGTATAACATGAAGATCTTCAAAACAGTTGTTATATACATTGGGGGTAACGACGCTGCTAATGGTAAAAGACCCTGAGTACTTAATTGAACGATATAGTACACTTATTGAGGAAACACTGAAAAGTAATCCGGAATGCCAAATAGTTCTTTGCGAACTAAGCCTCGGGGTGTTGTTGACGTCTGTTACTACAATGAATACATCGCAAATTTTGCATCACACTTCGACTTAGATTGCATTGATTTATTCAATCCATTTTTACAAAACGGAAATCCTGCGGAAAGATACTACAACGTCCGAGACAGGATACCCCTCTCATACTCGGTTGTAAAGCGTCTGCTTGGAATAATAAATCAAACCTTTCCTGTGTACGTATAATCGTTTAACCTGTCTTACAGAAAATCAGGACAGTCGAGAGTTGCTGAATGCATCATATATTATCCACGAGACGTGTAACTACAAGGAAAGGACCACCTCCAGGAACCAGCTGTTACCTTTACCGCGTGCATGTCGCTGCCTGTGCACTGCCGACGTTCAGAATGCCGAAAACTTGAGAACTTGTCATTCTCAAGGATTGGGCAGACTGAACGTCGGTTGACCGAGAGTGAGGGTGTCTCCTGCGTCCCATCACAGCACACACCATCTGATGTCTCCAGATCCCTGAAGTCGGAACAGGTTCGCAGGCTGATGCTGAAACGGACCTATCTTCAACCATAACGCCGGTCATCAACGTTGAAGCAAAGCCTACATTTGACCGTAGTATTTCACAACCTACAGAAGACCTAAGGGTGACACAGACATCGGGCGGTGTGTGCGGCGCAGGGATCATACTGTGATGGGTGTGGCCCTAAAGGGGATCGTTTCCAGTAGCGGATGTAGACAGCACTACCTAGACGTCGTCCAGATCCCCCACCTCACCGCCACAGCGAAAATCACAGAGCGAAAGCGACATCACCGACATACAGACAACAGAATCGACATCACAGCAGCAGCACCAGATCAACCAACACACTCGTCTAGAACAGTCCAGACTCTATTGTGCTCGTCGCTTCAAGGATACCTTGTCGTGTTTGTTGGTGGAGGGACTTTAAACCTCAGAACTACACACACACACACACACTCCACCTCCAGGAAGATATCCACCACGTGAGAAAGCGCGACCTAATGTGAGAAGTTTGTCAAAATGCGCGATATGCGACAGAAGCAATCACGAAACTGCTGAGTGTTTTTTTCGCAACTCACCAAACTATCCATTTCAACCAAAGCCGCACAGAGCAAGCGGCAATGAACCATCATATCGTTGTTCATCTCAGTCGAATTCACGCACACCAAATGGACCACCAGTCTATCTTATTGCAAAATGAACAATCACGAAACAAGGGAGTGTGGACAACGTAAAGAGTTTCAAGGACAATGTTTTAGTTGTAAAATGGTCGGACATAAGATGGCTGAGTGTTGGAATCAGTAGGACATTGGCCACAAGGCCATCAGAGAGAGAACAATCATTGACTATAATCGTTTTGATATTCAGCTCATTGATAAGCCTACTCGTGTGTTATCAGTTCAAAAACACTAATAGATCACATATATACAAACTGTCATGAAAATATTGCTTACGCAACTGTGCCATGTGTAGCACTCAGTGATCACAACCTGATATTCTGGAGATGAAAAATCAACGCGTCTATTAGCAAGAATGCGCACTTGACAATAAAATACAGATCTTTTTAAAAACTTAATCAATGCGTTTTTAATAGTGATCTTAATTGTGTTATTCGGGATAATGTCGAAGCGCTTAATTTATGGATGACCCTATTTACTCAAGTTATTGATAAACACGTGCCAACTAGAATACATAGAGTGAAACCTTTGCAACAGCCCGAATGGATAAATTCCGATATGTTAGACGCAATTAAAGTAAGAGATACTTACAAGGCAATTAATGATGTTGATAATTATAGAATTATAGAAATATTGTTTGTCAGCTGATAAACAGAGCACTTATGAGCGAAAGATCGAAGAGGGTAAATCACACCCGAAATCCATTTGGACATTTTAAAGAACATGGCGCATCTTCAAAAGTGACCAGTAATATAATCCATCTCACTAAAAGAGATTCAACAATCACGGAAGCCTGTGACATAGTGAATGAATTCAACAGCTTTTTTTTTTATTAATATAACAACAAGCTTAAAACAACCTATTCCAGAATCCACTTTTGAAAAGGTTGTTCATTTTATTAATGATAAAGTTCCGACTGATGTTTACTTTAACATTCCTTTTATAACGGAAGCTCAAGTTACGAAGTTTCTAGTTAATTTAGATATGTCAAAGTCAACGGGTCTGGATGACATTGGTCCAAGACTTTTAAAGACATTTTCAGTAAATATTGCAAAGAGCATATCCTATATTGTCAATTGCAGCTTAAGGTCGGGTTCTTTTCCTGATGTATGGAAAATGGCAAAAGTCAAACCTTTATTCAAAACAGATGCTGCGGATGATGTTAAAGGGGTTGATGCATTATTTTCAAACACAGTTTATCTTAAAGGGCTCTGAAAAACTTGAAAAAAGCTGAAAGAATTATCAAAATGCCATGACAAATAAAGGAGATATGACCTATTGAAAATTTGCAAAGAACATAAATGGAGGCGGCCATCTTTGAACGATGACGTCATCGCGCCGTTTTACCATATATGGAATATCGATAAAATGTATTTTAAAGCAAAGAAAATCACTGCAAATGAAAAATAATACTAAAATGTATACATTTTACGTCTTTATATTTATTTTTAATCAATTTGCAGTGGTTTTCTTTGCTTTAAAATACATTTTGTCAATATGCCATATATGGTAAAACGGCGCGATGACGTCATCGTTCAAAGATGGCCGCCTCCATTTATGTTCTTTGCAAAATTTCAATAGGTCATATCTCCTTTATTTTTTATGGCATTTTGATAATTCTTTCAGCTTTTTTCAAGATTTTCAGAGCCCTTTAAAATAAACTGTGTTTGGAAATAGTGCATCAACCCCTTTAATAAGTATCGTTCCATTTATATTCTACCTACTCTTTCTAAACTGATTGAAAGGTATTAGGTATTCGATTCATTTATGGAATTCCTCCTCTCTTTTAAATTACTAATACAGTCGCAAAGTGGTTTTCGTAAAAATCATAGCTGTGAAACAGCACTTGTTCTGATGATAGATAAAAGGCTTAAAATGAAGGAAAGTGTGTTGGAACAATCATGGTAGACTTTAGAAAAGCATTTGATTCAGTTGATCACGATATATTATTGAAAAAGTTTAAACCTTATAAATGTAGCGATTTGACCATAAAATGGTTTATATCATACCTAACTGACCGGAACAAAAAGTTGAACTAGAAGGTACTTTTTCAAATTTAAATGGTGTTACTTGTGGAGTACCACAAGGGTCCTTACTTGACCCCCTGTTCTTCTTAATATTTATAAATGATATACCTCTACATATGAGTGACACAGTAAGTCATACTGATATGTATGCTGACGATACAACTATATGATATTAATGATTCGTTAATAACAATTGAAAATAATCTACCAGCTGCACTGCATATATTGCAAAACTGATGCTTAGAAAATGTTAAACACTGAAAAAACTAAAGTCTTATTAATTATAACTTATCAGAAGCGCGCAGTACTACAACACTCACATATGTCTTTAAACTACCATAACATTGACCTGTGAAAGTAAAGTATTAGGCGTAAACCTGAATGAAAACCATAAGTGTGATGAACATATGATACGTATTTGAAGGCAATTATCATCATATCTGTGGCTATTATCTACAATAAAGCAATACATTCCACTTAACTATACAATTATTGACTATAAGGCTTGTATCAGCCACATTTAGAATTTTACACTGTTATATGGGGAATACAACGAAGGAAACCATTAATAGTCTTTTAAAAATACAAAGAAGAGCTTGTCATATTACATTAGGCAACGAATATACATGTTTAAATGATGCAATGAACACTATAAATGCAATGACAATTGACCAAAGAATTGTTCTTAATAAAGCTAAATTCATGTTTAAAGTTTCTAAGCAGCTTGTTCCTTCTTATATATTGGATATGTTTGAATTACATAGCATAAGGTCACATAAGTTACGATCTCATTGTGATATTAACTTTACGATTCCTAAGCCAAATAAGGAGCTTTTTAAAGGAAGTATATCTTACTCTGGGCCAGTAATTTGGAACGATATCCAAGAGTATACAAGATCTTGCACGTCAGTTAAATCTTTTTCAAACAATTATATAAAGTGGATAAAAAGTTCTGCATAATTGAAATTGTTTTCGTTAAAATTGTTATTGAATCACAATATCTTTTTTATTTTTTGTGAACACTTTTGTTTCAATTATCAATATCTTTGTGTTGCTATAAAGTTGTACATTTATTTTTGTTTACTATTTTGCTTTGTAAAGAGGGCCTCAGGGAAGATTAGTATTTTTATTTACTGGGCTACCTTCTTAAAATAAAGTCTTCAATTCAATTCAATTCAATCCAATTCCATATATTCCATACCGAGTATAACGTTAGGAGTCCTTGATAGAATATGCGGCACGACTCCAGGTTGCACTCTCCGGCGAGGTCGCAATGCCTGCCTAGACAACCGCCTTATTGCAGCTGACTACATGTCCTTCCATAAAATTCGCCAAAGAGAAGGATATCACGCCGATCTAGTTTTTGTGATTTTTTTTAATGCATGGGCACTGTGTAAGTCAGTTGAAATACGGCGGTTGTTTAGGAAGGCATGCATTGGGTTGTCTACAGAAACCTCGCAGGAAAGTGCGATATCTGCAAGTTAGACATATGAATGATACGATCTGTCAGGCCGAGACTTTTAAGAAAACATGTTTTTCCAAATTTCGAACATGTATCGAGGGTTAAACGTGAAACTAGTATATAGTAGCAATTCCACGCGCCATCACAAGGTCCCCAGCAGGGGTTTGGGATTACCGGAAGAAAGAAAAACAAAAAATCTACCCATGGATATCTACCACTTACCTGTGGGGGGCTTCATAGGTCTTTTCACAGCCTTCTTAAGTAGTTCGATCTTCTCTTTAATGGGCTTTTTTAACCTTGCTTTAACTTCGCTTCCAGCCTTTAAACAGTCAGGTCCCAGTTTGCCCATATCATCACGCAGCTCTTGAACTGCTAATGACAATTCAGATTTCAGCCCGCGGACGCAGTCAGGAACATACATCTTTGACTTCAAATTAGACTTTCCTATTGGATCTGTGTATTTAGACCGCATGTCGTCTAACTTATACGGTGCTGATGGCCTTCGACCGCTTTGTGTGGCATTATTAAGACCTTTAGACCGCATGTCCTCTAACTTGTACGGTTCTGATGGCCTTCGACCGCTTTTTGTGGCATTATTAAGACCTTTCGAATTGTTATTGGTGTCAGGCATAGGTAAGGGCACTTTTGAAAACCCTGGCGGCACCGAGTGGTTTTTGGCTCGCTTCCTCGCCACGTCCACAACGGACATCATGTGATGCACTGGTTCCCGTCTCCTATTGCTTAAGTTTAGTGCCTTCGTTTTTCCAAATTCTAGCATAGCCTTGCGGTCGTCTGTTAGCTCCTTTAGGCGACCCGAAATTGGGGTTGTTGTATGCACGCGCGCTATATCCTCCTTCTTAGAATCAATCGATAAAGAAACTTTTAGATTAGCTGAGTTATTGTTTTTATCTTTAAGAGGGACACGGCAAAATCCAGGAGGCTGAGACCTTAATTTCGCCCTCCTTCTTGAAATATCCTGTACTGACATCATCTAAAAAAAATAAACAGTAAAAGGCATGTATAAAAGTTCGGCATTTACCCCCTAATGTGTCTCTAACAAATGCTGTTAAGACGCTCGTTTGAGTGTTATACAATTCAATTGAACTGAATTGGGTTTTAAGGCGCACCAACACATGAAATGTTACATGGTGCCTAACAGGAATGAACATGCCAGACTCATCCTCCATGTACACCGAGAGAAAATATGGAGAACGGGCCTAGAACCTTGTTAACCT
This sequence comes from Cyrtodaria siliqua, assembly GCA_037043455.1. Classification (NCBI taxonomy): domain Eukaryota; kingdom Metazoa; phylum Mollusca; class Bivalvia; order Adapedonta; family Hiatellidae; genus Cyrtodaria; species Cyrtodaria siliqua. The sequence continues at coordinate 41,746 of JAWPHD010006444.1, forward strand.
AAACTGCAGAGTTGCTGCAAATTCTATTGTAGACACTCCATTTACGCTGAAGCCACGTTATAGTTTTTCTGCCACTGCTCTAGTGATATGAGCGAGATGGCACCTAATACAATGCAGGGGTCATGATGAAGAACTTTAATGAGCATGAACATTAAATAATAAAATCTACCCCTCCAACGGGATCTGCAGTGGCCCTATTCTTTGCCCCGTAACCAAACGGGCCCCCGGAACCACACGGGGCTTATACAATTCAATTTATGTTACTCAAAACATAAAGGGTAAGTTGAATTGATATTGCAAAGCTGATTCACAATTTAAAGATAGTTCAATGCACTTGAAAAATAAAAACAAAATACTGAAACGCAACATACGGTGCCGTTATTGTGCATGTCTCACGCGTTTCCACGAGCAGGCACTACATGGCATATTCAAGTAATGAATATCATCTTTTGTTTAGTTAAAAATAAATAAATATACACACCTTGATGTTTCAAACTGAAAATGGTTTGAAAATATTGACAAAGTTTGACACTGAACACCCGCATGCAACAAACGCGACGTCGTTGTTCAGTGACGTTAATAATCGCAGTCACGTGATTAGTTACAGGACGCGGGCGCCACCTATGTTTACGTATTCTTTACGGCACCTGGCAAAACTTCAACATACTGAATGTATTACAATACTGAAAGTTTACAATACTAAAGGTGTTACAAATCGTTTTTCGTGCACAAATATAGTGTGCAACATATTGTATGCATGTTTCTGCAATGTCAATTCAGACAAAATAAAATAATGCTGTGATCGAATTATACATGATATTAATGTACATGATTCGCTGTGTTTAGTACAGTCACAGAACGCACAGAATCGAGAGAAAAACGCAGTCTTTGCTTTATATAAATCTCAGTAATGGCATAATATACACTACTCAACTTTTTAATCGGTCACCCAGGTTTTTTGAAAATAACACGAATACTAAAAACTGGAAATCACCGAAACACACACGAATATTTTATTACGTTTATCAACAAGGTTTTAGTCCAGCCAAGGCAGATTAAGTTTTATAAATCGTTAGCGATATTTGTTAAATATGAATTATTAAAAAATATATAATTCTTTGAAAAGTGACCGATTATAAAAGTTGAGTAGTGTATAAATAATAATAATAATAATAATAATAATAATAATAATAATAAAAGCTTTATTTAAAGAAGGTAACACATTAGAGTTATATATCATACATCATATACATCTTATTTTCAATGTGGCCTTCTGCAAAATATCATACACGCACGCACGCACGCACGCACGCACGCACGCACACACACACACACACACACACAATATGCATATATACATCGACAAACACTCCATTAGTTAATTTTCTAGAAACAATATTAAAGATCATGAAATAATACAGTATAAGCGGATTCTTACTCAAAATTCAGTTATATGTTTACTTTGTTATTGTTATCTGAACAATTAATCGTTAAATGATAATACATTACTTTGCAATAAATGTGATCTGTATCTATATTTAAATGAATGTAACGACGACGATGAACGATTCTGTACAGGCACACTATTCCATACTTGTGCACTTACAAATGTAAAGGATTTTTTCATATAATTTGTACGTGGCTTGGGAGTTACTAAATCACTGTTTGTAATAGATCGAAGGCTATATATGTTACTGCTGGAAAAGGTTAATAATTTGCTTATGTAATTAGGAGCGAGATTATATTTCGCTTTGTATACTAGAACAGCTATGTGATACTGATATCTATCTGAAACGGATAGCCATTGTAATTCTTTCAGTAGTGATTTGCACCCAGTTTTGTAAGATTTATGCATTATTATTCGCGCTACTCTTACTTGTAGCTTATATATGTATCTTATTGATGTTGTTGCCTTTAGCCCATATTGGGCAACAATAGTCATTGGTCGACAGGATGTAAGCATTGTAGTACAGTTTCTTCATATCATCCGTCAAGAAATAAACAATTTTCTTTAATAGTGCAATTTTAGAATTTATTTTGGAACTCAGTTTTGATATCTGTACATTCCATGATAACGTATTATCAACATAAATTCCGAGTATCTTTTGAACGTTAACATTTTCTATTTGCGAATCATTAATGTTTAATTGTAATAGCACATGGTTGTTATTTAGTGCTTTGTGTTTAATATGTGAAGTTATAATCATACATTTAGTTTTAGTGGGATTTAGAGCCATATTATTTTCATCACACCACCTATTTATTGCTTTCAAATTAGCCTGAAGTCGGGCTTGTACTTTAAGGATATCATGATCAGCTTCATATAGATTGGAATCATCCGCGTACAGATCTAACTTTCCTGTAGTAGTTGTATAAGCAATATCATTGATATATATTAAAAATAGAAGCGGCCCGAGGATCGAACCCTGGGGTACCCCCTGATGTCACTAACAATTTGTTTGTAGTGAAAGTACCATGTTTCATGAACTGTGTCCGGTTTGAAAGGTACGATGTAAACAGTTTGACCGTTTTATTTTAACAATGATACAAATGCAGTTTATGTATAAGTATATTGTGGTCTACCAAATCGAATGCCTTCTTCAGATCTAAAAAAACGCACCAACATATTTTCCTAAATCCAAATCTTTCAACCATGAATCTATTAAATGAATGAGCGCCGTTTGACACGAATGCTGTTGTCTAAAACCTGACTGGGTATCATGAATGATAAAATATTTTATAAAATATGATTGTAACTGAGATGCAATATGTCTTTCAAACACTTTGGATATGGTCGGTAAAATTGAAATTGGACGATAATTATTTGGATCTTCTTTGTCTCCACTCTTGAAAATCGGTTTGACACACGCCTCTTTTAGTGCATCCGGAAAAATTCCTTGATCAATACTTAGATTGATGATATAGGCAATTGCTGGTGTGATACAGTCGCCACAGTATTTAAGAATTTTGGGACCAATACCATCTGACCCTGTAGACTTATTTGGATTTAAATTATCTATAATTTTCTTTACTTCATATGCCGTTATATGATCAATTTCAAATACTGCATGTTTTGATTTATCATCTAGAGTTTGCTGAAGATTTGAAAAGTTTTCAGCAACCAAGGATGTTTTGTCAATAATATTTGAGATATTTGTAAAATGTTCATTTAGAGCATTTAAAATGTTATTCTGACCCTCAATAATAGTGTTTTTATACCGAAGTTTGTTTGATAAAAAAGAATTTGCATCGTTGTGAACTTCATTACATATAGCTTTTAAATTCTTCCATAAAATGCTTGGAGACTTATTGCTTTTTATTGCTTCATTGAAAAAATTATTTTTATGTTTTCTTATCATTGATTATATTTTATTTCTTACTATTTTAAATTCGGTGAATTTCTTTTCGTGGTGAAGTTTATTTCGTTGGAAAATAGCAGCTTTTATTTCATCATTGAACCATGCTGGTTGGATATCAAGCTTAATTCTCTTTTCTTTTTGCGGTGCGTTTTTCAATAAAACACTATTTATAATACCATAAAGAAACTGTAATGAATCATTCGGGCTATTGAATGTTTCTATGTTCTCAAGTGGCGCATTCATTAAATCAAATTGGAAGTTATGTTCATTGAAGTTCTTAAAACTTCTGTAAGTAATAGTTTTATGATTAGTTTGGCCGTGTTTAATTTTTCCTACTGAGCGAGTAAAACACACCGGATAATGATCACTGATACTGTAATATGGCACGTTAACTTCAACAATGCATTCAGATCTGTTAGTGTAAATATGATCAATCAGGGACGAACTCGTTTTGCTTATTCTAGTTGATTTTTTAACTTTTTGAGTTAATCCGTATTTTAATATCACATCGTGCCATTTTGTATTTTTAAAGTTGTCATCGTTTTTATCTTGACTGTGATTTATGTTTATATCCCCAAGAATATGCATTTCATAATTTAAAGAATCCATTTTATCAAGAGACAGATCAAACAGATCAATCCATGATTGTTTTGCATCCGGGGGTCTATATACGAAATTTAATAAAAACGGTTCGCTGTTTTGATAATTAATCTCAATACAAATGGATTCTATATCGATATGTTCGAGGTCATGACGACGTGAATATGCAATTTTGCTGGCAATATACACTAAAATACCGCCACCTTTTTTTCCTTTTCTATCTTTTCTTTCAAAGGTAAAATTCTCGATATTTAACACATTATTATCAGTATTTCAGTGAGAAATGTTTCACAGAGTCCAAGTATGTTAGTTGAATTGGGCAAAGATAAATGATATTTCAATTCATCAATTTTTGGTATTATGTTGAATATTATACATGTAGTATATGCATCGAAGATAATACCAAAGGTTTGTAAATGCAGACAAGAACAGTTGGTCAGAATCGTTGGTCTGCGGAAGAATACAAGAACATTTTATCTGCGGGAAATACAGTGGCATGTCTTTCATGTTTAAATGTAACATGCCTAATGTAAATACTTTGTCTTTTAAATCAACTATGATCACATATATATGAATCATACAAATGTTTGTATAGAACAAATCATTAATAATATCATTACAAATGACTTCGTCCTGTAATGTCTACCGAGAACCAGCAGGATACGCACACGCATCTGCATCGAATGATTGTCCTTTGCAATGATACGTGCTCCACTTTCTCTAAACATGCAGCTGGACTGATAAAGGCTTCTTGTATTGCCATTCCACTTAGCCTCGGTCGCCATCCCCGTACTGCTGCTGATGTTCCATTGTCCACACTGGCAGAGCTGTCTTCCATCCTCATGTTGATGTACACTCACCATGACTACTGATTGTGTCACCTTTGCTAATATGAAGCCGCTTGCAATGTCTATGTTGCCATTTGATCATTTGATCACTGTCTGGTACGTGAAACCGTGTAGAGGTTTTGTTAACCGTGTAGATTTTCCAAGATGGCGTACAGCGTTGAACGCGAGAGGTAGGTACTTTATTATTTAGGCGATATCTTCTTTAAGTTAGGCTTCAACGCCAATTCAATGTGCGTGGCTTGCGACCCAAAAGTCCCGTATTAAGCTTTTACTCCTACCAGAGCCTTGTCAAGCGGCATGTGTATGTAATCGATGTGCAAACTGAACAAGTTTGGGTAAACAAAACAATAAAGCGGGTGGCCTCTCGAATTTTGTGTATTTGTGTCGTTACGAAAGCTCATTCGCATCTGATTTGGTAACAAATCAGCGAATACTATCCTACAGATTGCAGGTTAAGCCCATATTCCCCAAGTGAAACTATATTATTCGGAATACTTCAGTTTGAAAAAAAGCATTGTTCACTGTGTAGATCTAGATGTAATATGCGCGGTTACCGTGTAGACCCATGCCTGTTTCAAGAAAAAGTAACCGTGTATATCGCTACTTTGTTTACCGTGTAGAACCTGCTATTCAGACATGTTTGCTCCAGGTAGCAAAATTAATCGGCAACCTTATTTGGATTTCGGATATTCTGAACATCTTATACTTTATCAGCACTTCAACGTTTCTATTAAGATTATAAGACAATTAAATACCTAATGATATATTAGGGACATTTAGCTTGTACTCTGATCATTTTCTTATTTTCAGTTGAAAAGTGAAAATGGAACATCAGTGCTATTACTGCGATCAACAGTCAAATGATCTACAGGACTGTATTGATTATGCAGTATAAAAAAAAAGATGTAATACGGGAACGAAAGGCACGCAATTGCAACATTGATCTCAAGGGTCCTAAAACCAAAGCGCCCAACAAGGAAATCGGACACAGTGAAATTGCTTCAAGAAAAGATAAACATGTTCTTTGGGGAAACTCTTCGTTTCGTTTTAGAAGTAATGTCTGTCAAAGCGATTGATTGTACAAACGAAAACTCGCCGATACAATCCAGAGGCATATATTATAACAAACACATCCACATGGCTGAAAGATTGCACGAAACACCAGAAAAAAACTCGACAAAACACAGCAGATATTACATAACGCTGAAACAGATGATCAATTAACGAGAAATAAGGTAGCTGAATTTCAAGGATTTATTATCTCAGATCAAGACAGAGAATATGAAGGACTGCATTCAGTTTCAGTAGCATATGGTTTAAGCGGTTACAGCCTCCCGACAGAAATTTTACGGGAAATGGTGGAAGTTGTATTAAGTGAATGTGCACGAATGTGCTTATATGTGCCAGTTTGTTCCTTTGATGGATAGTGGTATCGTCTTGTAGTACGAGATAAAAACGATAAACCATTAACTATGTTCCCACTTCATTAATATCAAACAAAATTTCACACTCTAATTTAGTTGAAAGCAAGACTTCGGATGAACTACAAGCAATATTAGATTTCAACTGGAAGAAAAAAGAGGTCGAAGAAGACAGTGTAAAGAAGCTTAGAGATAAACCGTACACAAATAGGCAAAACTTACAAAATGTCCAAACACACGTTCATCTGATAAGTAAGAAGGAAAATGAAACGCCTGATACGAATTTAGCTGAAAGTAGAGTAGAAGAAGATATATTAAAGGGAATGTATCGATACAGCCAAACAGCTCTATTATTGAGAGTTCTGAACAACTTGGAAAAAGTTGAAAGAATTATCAAAATCGGATGATAAACAAAAAAGATATGACCATTTAAAGGTTGTTCTAAAACGAATATGGGAGCCGCCATTTTTAGAACTATGACATCATAGTTCCATATTACCATATATGGAATATTGATAAATCTCATTTAAAACGAAGAAAATCACTGCAAATGAAAGCATTTTTTACTGGTCATGTAAAGCATTATTGCCATTAAATATTACATATTTTTCATTCAGCTGATGTCACTTTTTCCCTATATATCAGTAAATTTTCATATTTATAAATATTCCATATATGGTAATTTAGAACCGTGATGTCATAGCTCTCAAAATGGCCGCTTCCATATCCGTTTCAACGAAACTTCAAATGATCATAATTATCTTCTTTGTTTATCATCCGATTTTGATAATTCTTTCACCCTTATTCAAGTTTTTCAGAACTCTCAATAATAAAGATGTTTGGCTGTGTCACTACATTCCCTTTAAATAACGTTCTTGACAGTGCCTGACAGTGTCTTCGAGAGTATAACAAGTGAGGTAGATCATTTCAGGGTTTGGTAATGCTTCTAAACCGTCGACAGAAGAACCGCAGGCATAATAACCTACATATATTACCGGTAATGTGATACATGCATACACCGGAAGCGCGTGACGGCAATATTCTTTTATTAAAGTATTTCTGACCATCCGCATTTAGATTATCGATATAATGATGAAGTTTCCCTCTCCGTTTATTAATAAATTTATTGTCGTTGTGCCTTTCTGTATATCTTGGATGATAGCAGGTGTTTCTGTCTCAGTCAATCAGAAACGATACCAGAATCTCGGCAAAAGTCAAACTTTTTTAGGAGAACTGTTCCAGACGTCTGTCTTGAAAACAAACAAGCAGATGATCCAGACTATAGTTAATATGATAATGTGTTTGCTTGTATGGTGTTTTACGTCATTTCCAACACATGTAAGGTTATATATGACGGTCGGTTATTTTATTTTTTATGTCATTTTTATTTATACTGAAAGTCATGTAACCGAGTCACAACACAAATAAGCAATGTATCGTTTTAAACGAGAAATAACACAGTGTTCAGATGCTTCAAATATATTCGGTATTGAATTGTCTTAATAAAAAAAAGGTGTAGTGCTGAATAAGGCTGCCTATTACTGTAAACCAAACAGCGATATACACGGTGACCTTTGCCTTGAAACAGGAGTGGGTCTACACGATCACCGCGCATATTACATCTAGATCTACACGGTGAACAATGCATTTTTTTTTCAAACACAAGTATCTCTAATAATATAGCTTCACTGAGGGTATCTCGAATAATATAGCTTCACTGGGGGAAAATGCGATTAACCTACAATCTGTGGGGTAGTATTCGCTGATGTGTTACCGAAACAGATGCGAATGAGCTTTCTCATTTTTTTGTTTACACAGACGTGTTCAGTTTGCACATCGATTACATACACATGTCGCTAGACAGGGCTCGGACAGGAGTAAGTGCTTAATACGGGACAAGTTGGACGCATGCCACGTACACTGAGTTGGTGTTGAAGCATAACTTAAAGAATATATCTATGGCCTAAATAATGAAGTACCTACCTCTCGCGTTCAACGTTGTTCGCCATCTTCGAAAATCTACACGGTTAACAAAAAAATCAACACGGTTTTACGTACCAGGCAGTGTTGATGTTTATCCATTATGTTACCTAGTTAGGTGGAACTTGGTTGAAGTGCGTATTGCTTTTATGTAAACACGAGTCCTAATTTAAATCTTGATAAACTTCCGAAGCTTCCCAATATTTGATTTCCGTCAAATATACAAGGCCCCATCGCAGGAAATCACAGACTTAATAATAAACAGGAAACGTCCGATCTGAAACAGTGAAGTATGATTATATCCAAAATAGCACGTGGCTTCCCTTCTAACTCCTCTCTCAAATATACATTGAGTGTGATGAGAATACATTCAAAAGATTCAATATGTATATCAAAATAGAATAACACTAATTTATCGAAGGCATTTAAAAAAAAAAGTTGTTCAAAGTAAAACAAAATTAATATCATCATTCTTGGCTTTCCCTTAAAAGACGAGGGCTGATTAACATAGTGAAACTTTTCGTCGAACTCGATCCGTTTTGTTAAAATATTCAAGAAAGGAAAAGCAAAAATTGGAAAGTTAAATAAATGTGTGATAGGTTTTGACATGAATGCATCGTGAATGCATATCATTCCATATAATTATGCGTGCTTAAATTCAGAAAATAGTTCGTGAAATGTCCTCATTTTTGCCACGTGAAACTGAGATAAATTCACGGTTTCCCATCTATTTGTTTTAATGTCTTTGAGGTAATTGAACCTCCTGTAAAATCCTAAATACTCGGAAACGGTTATCATCAATTAATGTGGAACACTAAATAACATGATAAGCTATAACCAACATACTTTCTATTCAGTCTTTCAAGTTGACTTTTCTAAAAAAAAAAAAGAAAAAAAAAGAAGATTTTTTCCCCCCCCATAGTTGATGTTGCGTGTGTGTCCTAGACTATGGTTTGCACCACGATACGTGGAGGGGCATATAATGTTACCATTGTCTGTCTGGGCAACACTGAACAGTATTTTATGTAAAAAAACATAACAAAACAAAATACATTTCTCTTAAAACTTAGAGGAATTTACCGCTGAAATCCTATTTGGCTCAACATATGTAGTGAGGAAAATACTATGACTGAAAAGAGAAAAACGTGTTTGGCATGGATGATACCCTATGCTATGCTAATCCGAAATTATCTCATCCATCGTCGGTACACACGGTCGTTTGCATTACGTGACTCTACATTCTTCAATGGATAACGTAATCAGTCAAACGAGATTTCCGACGATGCATCTCAACAAATCCCGCACTGTCTGTCGCGAGTTAATTGGAGATATTTCACAGTTGCCAATGCATTTGTTATTGGTTCCTTGCATTTCCCCCTTTCGGAAATGCAGAGCTGGGCATCCGTGTCCCATGGACACATGTACAAACTCGCTAATTTCCGTAGATTATCGGAAATAAGTTTCAAGTTTTATTCATCAAGCTAGGCCCTTTATGGGCATCATCATATACATGAACAGAAACAACAACAACAAATACAAACAAATTGCTAATACAACAAACAGCAAAAAAGATATGACTAGAAAATTACAAAAATATTGTATGAGCATTATAAACGAAATAAATTTTGTTTAATTACATTAAAGTCGATATAAGAAGATAAAAAAATGAAAGGAAGGTGACAAAACTACGTTAATTAAAGCTTGCATAATGTTTTTAACAAAAATAGCTAATTTCACATTTCAGTTTGGACAAGTTTCACAAAATTAAAGTGTTTGGGGTTCAGTAGAAAGTTTCTAGTAATATACTTTTTTCTATCTAGAACAAAATATTGACAATTTAAAATATAATGGAATTCATCTCCAAGAGAATTATTATGACATAAATGGCATGTCCTTAGATTTCTTTCTGCCTATTTTATAAATGGTTCCGATGGTCGACGCGACCAGAGTACGAATGATCTAAGTGCAAAAAACGCGTTGCTATTTTAATTTTTATTATGGTGGGTTTAGTTCATTTAAAGCGCATTTTAAAGTATTTATAATTCCAGTCAATAAATAATATAATCATACCTATATATTGTTTCGTTAATTAAGAAATGGTTACATGTAATACTTTAGGTTAGAGAATGTTTTCTAAATTTATCACAACTTCCGGGATAAATCAATAATACAAATCTCGCATTTCCATGTTTATTTTCTTGATTAATGCAAGATCACGATACGTGATTAATATATATTTTCATTGTGTTGACGAATAAAGTAATTTTATTCGGTATCGTATGGTGAATTAAAATGAAATAGTTCAGTGTGTTGGAACTAGTGTGTTGGAACTGAGTCATTGTAAACACAGGCTGACAGGGTCAGGGTGTTTCCCACTCTCATTTCGTGTTGGAATATGCATACCTGCCTTTATTTTCTTGTAAGTATGTTTTTATATTTTTTGTATTAATAATGAAATGGGGTAAAATGTGCACATTTTGTAAAAGATGAAAATGGACAGGGCTCTGGAAATATTTTGAAAATCCACTTGCCCTGTTCAAAATCCACTTGCCCTGTCCAAAATGTCACTTGCCCCAAATTCAAAAGTCACTTGCCCCAGAATCAAGCCTTTGTCAACATACCAAACTTTTTTAGATGCTGCGCGCCACCGACGTATCCATGGTGGGTGGTAGCTTACGTTTAGGGCTGGATTTCACTGGAGAATCACGAGAAATAGATCTATTTTCAGATTGGCTGGGAGAGCACAAATCAACACCATCACCATCACTACTATCCTACTATCCTTAAATCCAATTTCACTGTCAGACTGACCACCAGAATCACACAAATCAACATTTCTAAGATCACCAGGTGTATTTAGGTTTTGTCCTTACAAGGAACGTAATAGAGACATGGTTAAATTGTAACTTTTTTTATTAGATTGTTGAAATAATGAAGGATCATTTATTAAATACTGCATCATGTAATTACCCACAGGAATCGGACATATTGTAAATGCATGTAATAAACCACATTGACTATCCACTACTAGTATTTTAAAATATATTTTTATATACATGCGGGGACCTACATATTGGGATACTGTACTATGTTTACAATATTTAGATTCCTATGAATTACCATAACTCATGAATATCCCCCTTTCACACATTTCAAAACCAAGCAATTTCCAATTTACAAATCGCCTTTGATTACATCAACATTATTACATCAACATTCGTGAATGTGTTTTCAAAAGTTTGCCTTTATAGTAACTGCAAACAAAACATCTGCCTACTCAGCTTTAATCGTCACTGCCAGGCCACAAAAGTGAATGATAATTAATCGTGTTACCAAATGTGCCAAACAAAATACAAACTCGCAAACAAAGTTTGTTTAATAATATGTGTCAAAATAACTTCAATAAAGCAACCCGCTGCATTCACAAACCTTCCTTAATTAGTGCCAGTAATTAATTTCTACTTTATTTGTGTATAGTACAGTACTTGCCGTAATCGTTTATAAATTGCTGTTTTTTTACAATTTTCCAATGACCCGCGTTTCACCTTTTACACAGCTATAAGCAGATCAGTGTGTATTCATAACCTTTTCCGATAACATTCAGCGTCAATACACAATATGCGTTGCATAAGATCTTGGTGCGGTTATACTCTTCAAACAATAATTCGAAAGTTCGGCTAAACATATGCTTTATGTTGCGCGTAAAATAAAGTCTACAAACTTTACAATGGTACGTTTTATTGATTATAATTTGATTAATTTGATTATAATTGGATTAATTTTTGGGATGATCTTATCATGTTAGTAGAGGACACACTTCAGTAATAGGGAGATGAATATTATTAATGCCAATCAAGCAAGCTATCGGCGCATGGACATTTTTGATTGGCACCTCAAACTTTCCTCGGCCAATCAGGTTTTGACAAACTGTCAAAGTGGGAGGGATAAAACAATCACAAAACAACACAGGTCAGATTTATGACACTTCTCAATTACCGCTCGCGGCGAAAGCGACGGGTGGTTAATTCGTTATCGGCACACTTTATAATAAGCCGAGTTTTCGTTCGATTTTTTGTCTAAAACGGAAACGTCCAGTCGGACAACCAGATTTGCGAAGGACACCTGCCCGCACCCAAATTCCACTTGCCCGGGGCGTCCGGCAACCATATTTCCGGAGCCCTCATGGATCTTTTTTTTTTATGATTTTACTTGGAAAAAAAAGTTATCCATCAAGTCCCTAATGTTAGGACTGGCGTAATTTGATCGGGTGTGAAGTATATCGATTTATATAACTTACGGTGTGGGAGTGAAATAACACCATTCTATATTTTCGATATACCACTAGTTTTACAGTTGGTGCATGCGGATTAAGACTAATCACACTCAACGCGGGGGATTTTATCTCACCGCGGACACACTGATTTTGTCCCTGCGATCGGCGGACAGTCCACTCAACGCGGGGACAATAACTTTTGACCACCGCGACACAATCACCGTGATCCGTATTGATTCGCACACCGCGTAACCTGGTGTGAAATCGCAGGCCATCGCCGCGATTTAGATGATGGCCTGCGATTTAGATGGCCTGCGATTTCCCTTCATTATCAATGTACAATTTTGCAGTCAATAATGCATTATTATTCAATAATTATTAAAAAATTGAAGCAGAAGACAATTTTAGTTTTGTTTTGGAAAAATTCAAATGCCCGGATAATGTGTACTGGGTCACGATAGTTATATGGCGGTTCCTATTACCGACTTCGCGGTGACTGAACATAAAATTCAATTAATAATTCTTATACTAGAAATTGGAATTATATTTGAAATTATTTGTTATTTAAGAAATAGAACATCGTTTACTGTGAATTATTGTTTAATTTATCACGGTTTGGAGTTCAATTGTAAACAATAATTATTGTTTACAATTGAACGACAAACCGTGATATATTATAGATAATTCACCATAAACGATGTTCTATTTCTATTCTATCCCTAAAATGTGAAAATAACGCACACATCTAAAATCTTTCGCATTGCTTTGCTTGCTCTACTAACGTTGCATACGTTACAATGCGCAATGCTTATTCTCCTAACGTTGCAAACATTACAGTGATATATCGTTCAATATATAGAGAATCTTAAACGAGTTCCAATTTCATATAAGATTTATGACACGAGTCATGAATTATTTTAATTGTAACGAGCCTTTTGGCGAGTTAAAATTAAAAATAATTCATAACGAGTTTCATAAATCTTATATGGAATGGGAACGAGTTTAAGATCCTTTTTATCACATAACACTGCAATCAAATAAGTAAAAATTAATTCAGATGGACATAGAACCGCCATGTCGTCAGACACACTTTAGCGCCAAAACGTCATAAAATATGTGACGTCGTAACGTCGCGTCTCACACATGACGTTGCGTATAAAAGAGTTCGTGTTTTACCTCTTTACAAAATAGCAGTTTACGCCAACTTGTTAACAAACCAACAACAATGTTTTGTATAACGTGCATTATTTTTATAAGCTGTCACAAATAGTAAGTTTATGACTCAGATCTGGGTGAATTTGTAATAAATAAAATAGTTTCAGTTAATAAACTTGCGTAGTGTTACAGGTTTAACTCAACCAATCAAAATCGTTCCAGGTTGTATTACACGTGTGAAATACAATAAAATATTAAATGGGTGTTCGACACTGCTAACAAGGGACGTTATGTGATAAAACGAGATATTTTAAACTAGGCTATATAGTGCGGGTGTATTAGAATTGTAAATAATTTTACTATTCTGCTGTTGATTCTGCTGTTTACTATACAGCGATGGGTTCTTTAGTCAGAAATAAATCGAAAAAATGTTAAGAATTCCGGATCATAAACCCGTTATTAGTGCCGCCTTGTTAATCAGTCAAAGCTCTAACCTTACACAGTTACGTTTTTCATAACCTGTGACTGTTATTAAAAAAACAACTAAAACTTGATAGTAACCAGAAGCAGTTACTTCCACAAAATCATTCACGTTTAGATGCATTCTATCTTCTGTACAGTGTGTGTGTGTGTAGTTCTGAGGTTTATAGTCCCTCCACCAACAAACACGACAGGGTAGCCCTGCCGCGACGGGCACAATATCTTCTGTACAGGAATTTTCCCTGTATATATATAATTTTCTCCAGGTAGGTGATTATTCAACTTTACAACCATGCAATAAAATTCTATGAGCATCCATGAAAATCCAATGCACAAAGCCTCTCAAGTTACCTACTGTTATGCAATAAAATTCATTAAAAATCATTTTGTAGGCACCAACATGACAATTAGTGAACAACAGCTAATTGGATCTTGATGAAGCTGTATTTGTCCTTAAAGGTGAAATATGGCGTGTCTTTTGAGTATATATTCGGAAATATATATATATATAATATACAATCTGTTCAAATCTTACACTTATTGGTTGTCCCGTTTCCTCACAGTAGCCAATTTTATCTCATAGCGCACACGCTTCGAGTTTCGCCCTCGTAAGTGTCACGTGATCCTGTGACGTCATTGGTACCAAACGATTAGCCGTGTCGCATTGAGTTGTATAGTATTGTCTATGTAGGATTACATTTTATGGTACTTGTTAAAAATGCCGTGTGCTGTTGCTGGGTGAAAACGTTTGCATAAAGAAGGACACGATAATAACCTAAGTTTCGTTCGTTTCCCTAATCGCGATAATGATATATTAAGATCTGAAGTGTGGTTAGACCGTTACCGAAGAAAATCGCCCCACTCGTCGAGAAAGTGGGAACCTACGAAAGACGCGCGAGTTTTTAGCAAACATTTTGAGTTGACTTCCCACCCATCCTTTGGTTTCATTATCTTTGAATTTGGAGAACAAAAGGCCATGCATATTAAAAGCAACAGCCGTACCAACGATATTTGACTATAAAAATGAGAAGTGCATTACCCGCCGTCTCCAAGCAAGTTGTATTCGCCTATTCGACCGGCGTTGAGGAGGAAATTCATACATGAAGTAAGATTGAAATTTATGTGCAATTATCTTAGTACCTCATCGGGTATACGTATGATAATTTGAAGAAAGGTGTATAGTCTTAGATCTTTATATACACCGTGAATGTTTAGCTGTTGAATTAGAAGCATGCGTCTTTACGTGAATCAATGAAGAGTTGACGGCGCCAATAATATGTAGCCGTCATTTTTTAAAATATTGCTAAGAACGTTCAGCATATAAATTTAAATGAATCCGGTGAAATAAACACTGTTTCTTTGTTCCCAAATTTTAATTTTAATAATTTTAAATTATAAACCCCTTCTGCCAATAGTGTTATAAATATATATAATCAACATATATAAGTCTATGGATTTGAAAAAAAAAAAAATGTTTCATGGATATCTATTACAAGGCCGAACTTTAATAATATTACTAGCTTTTATATTAATTCAGTAATGTTTTATGGCAAAACAACAACAATAACGCCTCTTAGCTCGTGCAATAAGTAAAACAAGTGTAATAGAATAATATACTTTATATTATGGTAATTTGATATATTTGGTCTGTTTTCGATCTGTATATCAGGAGTAAGTATACATGAGTAAGTATACTTACTAACTGTCTATATCGTGCTCATAATACATTTGGCTATATTATTTAAATCATAGTATTTTTCTGTCTTTGTGCGCGACAATTAGAGCTCGCATATCGTGTGATATATCCGTCTTGTGCAATACGCGTCTGCCCTCGGCGGTATTACACTGCTCAAGTAATTGCAATAAACAGGAAATATATCATAAAACTAGGTTTCCCTAAACTGTGCGTGCTTTTGTGATATACCGACGTATGTACCCTAATTAGGCTGTACTTCAATAGTGCACCGCAGTATACTTCAATAGTGCACCGCAGTATTTGATTAGGCTGTATCGATATTTGGGGTCAGTGGAGACTAGAGAGCGTGTCATATTACAAACACCGCTCCTAGAGTGTTTGGTGTTAATGGCGACTTATGGCAAATATATAATACTATAGAAATTATATGCTGTTTCATTTATTATTGTTTTCATTAATTTTTTATCAATTATGGATAATATCTAATAAATATATTTGTTCCATGTCTACTTATCGGCAAAAAAAATCTGACGCTCGTATTTAGACCAGGTCCATTCATTCGGAATATACTACATTTCGCGGTTATTGTGTATGTACCAAGATATTGCAGTGTTGCGGGTGACTTACTGTCAGATTTCGATGAAAACAATGTTTACGTTGTTTTTTGTTTGTTGTTGCTGTCAGTGTATAAAGACACTATTTTGTTAGATTACTGAATAGTGTAATGAACCGCTGAACGTAACGAATGACATGACACGATAGTCTTTACAAGCTCTCCATTTGCACCGCGTTCGACTTCATCATCAGTTGATGAATCCGATGTATTTACGTCCTCAGACACGTATTCTGGCTCAAAATCGTAAGGTTGCACATTGTGTAACCGTCTTATCACGGGCATTTCCTCTGACTCGGTATCATGATCGCTTAATTCTCGCATTATCGCACAAGGTATACTGTTTTGCGTTCAGTCCCAATGTAAACAAAAAATAGTTTGTTCCCAATGACGTCACTTCCGGTAATTCGCGCAAGAGTTTTTCCCCTTAGATTTTTTTCGATATTTTAGCAATGCCTGTTCGCCTGTTCGATTTTTATCTTTAAAAACATATTTTTACTGAACATACATCAATGGCATAGTAATAATCGTATTTATAATGATATTTAATACTTAAAAACATATCAAAAGCGGATTTGTTGATTTAGGACCAATTTCTGCTTTAATAATAAGTATTCAGACATAAATAAACACAGCACATTTGGCAACTATTTCGATTTACAAGCAAATGATCTTGGTAACTGATTTAGGTTACAAATGGTAATTGGGGAAAAGTATCTCTGCTCTAAACCAAAGCCTGAAAGGGAGATAATAATTTGGCATTTTAATAACTTCCAGCAGTTATAAAACTTGTAACTGTTTAAGGTTAGAGCTCTGACTGTTAATAGGTACCCACATCGCAAAGGATTGTGGGTAGCCAATTTATGTCTGTTAAAGAGAAATGCGACTTTTGGACAACAAAAACGAACAACACGTGTTATTAAATGCATTAAAAGTTTCAAATACCGTATTTCACCTTGTATAGTACGCACCCGTTTATTTAACGCACCCCCTTCTCGGAGGTCAAAACTGGAGTTAAAAAGTTGTTTCCGTGTATAATACGCATCAAAATATTAGTTTTCCTAGATGAACCATTGAACGAAAATAAAAGGTTTAAAAAAAATCACGATCGAGAAAATTAGCGTATAAAAGAAAATATAATTACATTAATTATCATTAATTGCCAATCTTCAGGGGAGTACCTATCTTGTATCATCTCATCAAAGAGCCAATTATAATGCCGCAGATAATTGTCCGTAATCTGATAATAACATCAACTAAAACACAACAAAGTCGTTGGTTACCGTAATCCATTACGCCGATTATACTAACATTGTGTATTCACGGGAACCAGAGTTTATCATAAGTGAATCAGAAGTGTAACGCGTGATCAGTTACCTGTACCCCGTGGCTAAATCTGGAAAAGGTCACACGGCGTGTCAAAGTGCATCCTCAGAAATAGTCGATACTCGCGGCAACTTCAAAGGATTATAAAAATAGAATAACCCATTCTACCCGTGTTTATAATGTGTCTATACTGCAGCCGAGGTGCGATATTGTTTGACCCAATTATCAATCATCAAATGTGTACCGGTAAGCATGTTTTCACAAGCATTATTGAATAATTGCCATTTCAAAGTAGGGTGATTCTGCCTTTTTACGCCGTCTAAAATATATGTATTTCAAAATAAAGCAAAAACTTCATTAATATTTTATAAAATATTAAATAAAATCCTATAAATATTAGAATAGAATAGAACTGTAAAAATACTACATGTACCCAGTATGTACCAGTCTAAACAGCTGGAAGTCACGTGATATTACGTCACGCGATATAAACAACAAAATTGAGGGACGATTTTTCACACAATTTATTGAATTTTTACAACAAACATGCAAACATTTATACAAAAAGAAGCATCATAATACACTTTATTCATTTATAAATCAAATTAAGTCAATATATTACCTATATGAAGCGAGTAAATTACGAAAAAATTGTGTATTATTGGTATTCACAATTTTCTGTCTCAATGTCTGTTCGTCGTCAATGTTTTTCTTCCCAGACATCGATTTTCTGCAAGAAAAAAAGTTATTTTTATTGTTTCGTTATATTGTACGCACCCCCCTTTCGGAAACCGTAACACAAGATCCAATTAGCTGTTGTTCACTAATTGTCATGTTGGTGCCTACAAAATGATTTTTAATGAATTTTATTGCATAACAGTAGGTAACTGAAAATAATAACAATGCCTTGCTTGAAATTGTTATCAACTGACAGTCTGCGTAATGCATACTATCATTGCTTTAAATATGTAAAATATCCAGTTGAACTAAAATTGAAGTTTCATACCAATTTGACTAAGAAATTGAATAAGACTTTAAAGTGGCTAAATTTTGTCAAGAGTTTTAGCCAATTTGCTTGTGTTTAGACATTTTGGCACATACAAATGAACGTTGAGTTTCTGTTTGGCATTGGCGAAGTGGCATAATGGCTAAAATAATTGTTATGCGAGTAACCATGTTTTTATCAAAATTCCATGAGTGGTGGTTCATGGTGATTTATAAGAACTTTAACATGTACGTGTAAATCATAAGAACTGCTATAAAATGCATACCACCGCTTGATCTAGTCTGAGTTACACGTTGATGCACTTCGATAGAACCTGGATTTATAAAAAATATATAAATATTGCCTAAGTAGCTAAAATATTTTAGCCAAATTTGGCTATATATAAAAATCCATTTGGCGAAAGAAAATATATGTGGTTTAGCCAATGTGACTAAAAAATTTTTTTCAATAAATAGCCTAGACAGTGATACCCAGTCATTACATGTACAGTTCCCGCAAAACCTACACTTCACTCGATCCGCCGAGTTTAGAGGTAGCGACTGCCAAGAGAATGTATGCAAAGTCCAGTTAGGACTCCGAATATCCATTTCACGACAGTACGCCATTTAACAGTGGTCAGACCTCCGAGTTACTCCTTGTAGAATCCAATTAACCAAGAGTGCGCATCTGCAATGACTCATTATTGGGAATATAATAAAACCTGAATTTTATTCCGATTTTTTTTCAGCTTTTCAGCATGCTTGAAAATTATGCAAGAACTCGGCAAAAAAGTGCAAAGAAAATGAAACGCCAAGTGCATATTTTCTGTATAAAGTTTGTATGCTCGATCATACATGTATGTATAATGTATGTATAATGAGTAAATTTGGAAACAGATCCGTATTTCAAACTTTTAATGCAGTCAGACAAAAATGAAAAGTCAAAAATTTTGTTTTTGTTGTCCATTTTCAACAGAAAAGCATTCCATTTTCAACGCCATAAATATCCATAATCCGGCCTTCTGATGCATTTTACAAAGTGACACTGACAACATGTTTATGACCCGGAGTTCTTTACATATTTTTTTTATTATTTCTGACCAAATATACCAAATAAAAATAAATAGCAGACTAGTAAAACTGATAACAAATAACGGTCAGTCAGAATAATATATACACTGTAATATAGGTCAGTCAGAATAATATATACACTGTAATATCCAGCAGTAGGACTTGAAACAGTCTATTAAATCATTTCAGGATTACTTTTTGTTTAGAATTTGCCATATCAAAATGTCAAGAAACTCATTACTCAGTGAGTAATGCAAACATTCAAAATATCCTTTTTTATGCAAAAAAATAGAACTGACAACTGTGTTCTGAGAACACATTGAGTGAGACACTCAATATATACATGTAGGTCTCCTATATACATGTAGGTTTCACTGTGTTCTGAGAAGACTTTGAGTTCCATGTTTTGAAGAAAATTAATATTTTAAGTGTCTGCATTACTCATTGAGTATCGGTAATGAATTTCTTGACTTTCTGATACGGCAAATTCTAAATAAAAAATAATTATAAAATGATTTAATAGACTGTTTTCAATGGAAATGTTTGGTCGCCATAGATCAGAGAATAGGAACCACCGTATAAACCGCATGATGCGTGGCCTAGTAAAATATCCAGGAAATGTTGTTTTTCGAGTTTCCAGCACCCAAAAATAGTTACTCTAAATTTACTGAATAATTACGGACCTAGAAAAATATCCACCATTAAAATGAGTGTCTTGCATACCTGAGAGACCTGTCATTATCAGCATTATTTTCTTTCAGATGGGTGCCTTACATACATGAAATAACGGACTGGTCATTATGGCATTGTCAGAGTTCACTCTGACATCACTTCCTGTGCTGGTATCCATGGTGCTATCTGCGGCCATTGTTTACATTCTTGTACAATGTGTTTGCAGTAAAAGGTTGGTAGGAGTTTACAGTTTGTAACTGCTTGTGTTAACAAGCAAACCTGATAATGTTTTGAAGTAGATACTCAGATAGTAGCGTTGTTAACTTGAAAGCTTGTCAATAAACTGCATGATACGATACACCGGTTCCCCAATTTAATGGTGATACTCAGTAATTGAAATACAACAGGGGTCCAGTGAACAGCCACTTATGTGAACATTTTGGCCGTCAACAATGACCATTATCCACAACTGTTTGTTTGACTGTGTCTTATCATATCTCGTAAGATACGATTTGAAAATAGTGCAAAGAGGTACAAACTGTGCATTATTTATGGCTCCAGTAAACTTTATGAAGTGCTAGCTACATCGTATAAGTGCACATGAAAGAGGCTGGCACTTCAGCCTGTCATGGTATAATAGATTGTATTATGATAAACTACTGATGTGGCTTATTATACAATGACTGCTCGTGAGCTACTCAAGATTGTGGTGGAGATGATATATGTCTTGCATTGTCTTTATATTGAGATAGTTTCAATTTTAATTTATCATCATTGGTGTTATTATTCATCCTTAGTTTTCTCCATGACTCATTTGCATAATAAATTAAAATGTTGCTGTCTGCATGTATATAACTGATTTGAGACTTCTGTAAATGTAGGCCCGGATGCCTCCGGATTCAGAGTCTTCTGTTCTATCCACGCGAAAACTGATAAATACTCTTACAACTGACGATTAATATCTTAACCAGGACCCCAAGTATTTTGACCTTTCAAGTTTCTAATAAATAAATCCACCATGGAATCTTTTTTTTTCGGTGTAACATTAAGTTTAAACAATGTCATGCCTGCTTAACCCGCTACATATATATAATGGACTGTTCTTTCTTTGAATTAAGAGGGTGTTTTGAGGGAAATGACTGATCAGCAGCCAGACATTCTCACAGGTTGATCTGGGTTTACAATGGATGCAAAGGCTGTATAGTCGTGCTTAGCGGGTTATGGGTTAATACTTTTGTAGGTACGGTAAAGTACATGTATAAAACATAAGGAAAAAACAGTTCCAAAATTATTTCATCATGGCAGCAAATTCGAACATTCCAAGGATATTTTTTTTATATGAAAAACGAATGAAATGTTCCAGTATATTATACATTAGATTTTCATAACCCTCTTTATAAGAATTATATAATTATTCCCCCACTAAGCACTGATTTGAAATTAACACCTGCTTTACCAGAACAACTTCCAGCTGTAATTTGTCACAAAAGTTATACATATTTATTTACCCCTCAAAATTCATATATGCAATACATGTTTAGTCTACATGTATTTAAATTGAGTCTGCAATTGCCAGAAACTGCCTTGTCTGCAATTAGTGTTGCTTGCTTACAGGAGTTACCAGAACATAGTGATAGAATCCAGCTAATTTATATATTCATGTTCTATCATTATCAGTCATTATCATCTTCATCATTATCATAAATGGGTCAGGTGTGTTTATGTAATGTGACTATTCATTTAATCGGTAATAAACCTATTTTCTTATTCACCACCATAAGCATTATCATCACGTCATCATCATTGATCTTCATCATTATCATCATCATCATCATCATCTTCTTCTTTAGCATCATCATCGTCATCATCATCAAAAATCATAAAGACTATATTGTGAATTTCAGACACGGAGGGAAGCAAAAAAAACATTTTAATTTCCTTTAATTTAAAAAAAAAATCATGAAAGTAAGCTTGTTCATTCTTCATTGGTAGATTATAAAGCGGAAGTATGAAAGGCTTGTTGACATTGATGTTCATATTTAAATCGCTTGGTTGAACTTGATATAATGACAATAAGAATTCAATTATTTCTTAATTGTTTAAATAAAAACCCCATTGAAACTGGTAATATACAAAAACTTCCTCTTTCTGATGTTGTCATAGTGATTAATTTGCAACTTTCATGCTCGGATAAGTTTGAAAGCAGGACAAAAATATATATAGAATATTTGTTGTTTTGGAGTGAATAACATATTTTATTTCATCGAGAAGTGAGAAAACTTTATATTTTCACGAATGCGAAGCATGAGTGAAAATATAAAAGTCTTCTCACTTCGAGATGAAATAAAATATGTTATTCACGACAAAACAACAAATTTTCTTTTTATTTTATGATTTTACAAACAATTTTTTAGGGAAACTGCGGTAGAAAAACACGGGAGGCAATTTCAGTACTAAGCTGCTTTACACATTTTTTTGCGCGACTGCAAAAAAAAGATTTTCTTTTAACTTTAAAATCAATTTCAAATCATTGTTTGAATAGAATGTACAATTCGCAGTGTTTTTCTCTCGGCATGTTTACATTTGCGTAGGAATATCTTGTGAACCATTTTACTGTGCATCTGTGTTGGTTGTACATTTAAAAGTAGTCCCTGCAGCTACAGTGGAATATAACTCTATATTCCACAGTGTGGAATAACACTTTTATTTCACTGATAAAATACAGTATTTTATTGCATATCATAAAATAAATATTTATATAAATATATACAAAGTCACTTACATGTACACTACTAAAAGGGACACATGGCAATCTTAAAGGGAAACACAGCAATCTTAAAGGGACACACAGCAATCTTAAAGGGACACACAGCAATCTTAAAGGGACAAACCACAATCTTTAAGGACTCACAGCAATCTTCAAGGGACACATGCCAATCTTAAAGGGACACACAGCAATCTTAAAGGGACACACACAATCTTAAAGGGACACAAGGCAATCTTAAAGGGAAATGCGACAATCTAAAAGGGACACACGGCAATCTTAAAGGGACACACAGCAATCTAAAAGGGACACACAGCAATCTTAAAGGGACACATGGCAATCTTAAAGGGACACACAGCAAAAGGGACACAAGGCAACCGTAAAGGGACACACAGCAATCTAAAAGGGACACACCACAATCTTAAAGGACTCACATCAATCTTCACGGCAATCTTAAAAGGACACACAGCAATCTTAAAGGGACACACCACAATCTTAAAGGACTCACAACAGCAATCTTCAAGGGACACACGGCAATCTTAAAGGGACACACAGCAATCTTAAAGGGACACACAGCAATTTTAAAGGGACACAAGGCAATCTTAAAGGGACACACAGCAATCTAAAAAGGGCACAAGGCAATCTTAAAGGGACACCCAGTAATCTAAAATAGACACAAGTCGATCTTAAAGGGACACACGGCAATCTAAAAGGGACACACGGCAATCTAAAAGGGACACACAGCAATCTTCAAGGGACACACGACAATCTTAAAGTGAAACACGGCATAAAGGGACACACAGCAATCTTAAAGGGACACATGGCAATCTTAAAGGGACACATGGCAATCTAAAAGGGACACACAGCAATCTTCAAGGGACACACGGCAATCTTAAAGGGACAGGGCAATCTTAAAGGGACACACAGCAATCTTAAAGGGACACACCACAATCTTAAAGGGACACACAGATTTTAAAGGGACACAAAGTGAATCTTGAAGTTTATATCAAGTTGATCCAGTAACATTTTTTTACACCTGCATGCATATAATTACATAAAATTTGAGTTATCAATGTTACTTGGTACTTAGTTATTCTACCGAATGTTTAAATATATATAATTGATGCAATATAATCAACAGTTAGTAAATACCATATGCTTTGAACTATTCCAATAATTAACAGCAGTGATTAGACACATGCAAGTTATGTAGGGAAAAAAAATCAAGATTGCCATGTGTCCCTTTAATGTTCTATAAACATGTGGTGTGACTAAATGACAAAAGCACATGCAGTGTGTGTACGTTTTTCTATATATACGTGTATATACATGTATCTTATATTTGTTGAAATCATTATCAATATAAATTTATTTAAATAGTTCAAAGCACATTGTTATGCGTGTTACTTTGATTATGTGGAACCTCTGATAGATTAACATAATCATTATGTTGAACCTCTGATAGATTAACGAAAAAAAATCCAAAAGTTTATTAACTTTCTTTTAGAGGGCTGGCGTGGCACAGTCGGTAGCGCGGCTGATTTGCAACCGAAGGCCCCGGTTTCAGTCCTCCATGGTGCCACTGAGTTCCGTCAGTGTGTTCTTGGGCAAGACACTTTCCCTTAGCCTCGTCCGTCGGATGGGGATGTAAACCGGGTGGTCCCGTGTATCGGTCTGTCCTCCGAGCACGTTAAAGAACCGTAGGAATCTATTTGATAATAAGAGTAGCATAAGAGGGCATGTTCCCGGATTCCTATGATTGTATCCTTCCCCTCTCTCTGGGGCGGCTCTAAATAACCTATACTGTGTTGATGAGCCGTTAAACAACATTCCATTCCATTATTAAATACAGCCCCATATGGTCCCGGGCAAGAATAGGGTCACTGTTTAATCCAGTAGATGGGTAAAATACTTACAAATTCATGTTCATTTTGTCATTTTTGTCATCTTCATTATTAGCAATATTTAAAAAGAATTTCTGAATTTGCAAAGATAGAGGATTTGACAGGTGGTATATAAGAAGTGTCATACATTAAAGTATTGATGTCATTGTTACATTACACTGTGTAATATACATGTATACCAGGGCTTTCCCTTTGTTTTTTGAGTTACGGGACAATTTTAAAAGTAGACTGGTGATTTATAGTGCTTCCTTTTGTTGTTGTATTTGGGACGTCTAAAAGTAGCCAGTCAGGCTCAGCTACCAAAGCAGGAGGGTAATTCACCTGCCTACCGCCTATTAAACCTTAATAGCTAAGCATGACTATAATAGCCTTTGCATCCATTGTAAGTAACTCGCAGGCTGCTCAGGGATCAGGGTTTACAATGTCCGGCTCCTGATCAGACATTTTCCCCAAAACACCCCAACCCTTTGTCACATGAATGGAATGGTCTTAATTCCGTTATATATATGTAGCGGGTTAATGGTTAAGAAAAGCTCTGCATAAAGTGTTATTTCTTTATTTATGTAGTGACCTCTGTAGGCCTTGAATTAAGAGCTGCAGACCTCTGCCTTGCCCAGATGTCTGATGGGAAACTTCATCCCTCATCTCCCTTGCTGAGGTGGCTGTCCCTATATAACCTTATATGATGTGTTAACCCCTCACCTCCCTCGCCGAGGTGGCTGTCCCTATATGACCTTATATGATGTGTTAATGGGATGCAAAACTTTATTTCTTTTCATTATTTATGTTGTGTATTTCAGTTACCATTCAATTGTAAGGTTCTTATGTGTTCCAGTTGAATGATTTTTGGCGAATTTATGGCCCTTTCCCTCTGTTTTTGTCTCGCCTTTTCAGGCGAAGGCGATGATGAAGGCGAAGGCGTCAACATTCAAGTTTTGCGTTTAGGTCATTTTCTCACAAACTGTAGGCACTAGACCTTTCAAACTTTGCTTGTAGTTGTATCTTGGGTGGTACATCGCAACGTGACAAAGCAAATGTTCGCTTATCGTAATGTGCGCATATGTAGTGCTGGGTACCATACACTCAGATGAGCATGGTCAATTCAACAGTTTGGGAAACGTTAAAAACAAAAGAGCAAAATGGTGTGTTTGAGATCACTTGCTTAAAAATAATAGATCTAGGCAATGTTGCATTTTGTAATTGCTCCGGCAGCACAACACTTTTGGTAACTCACTTGCGAAGACGTTACTTGATGTTGAATACAAACAGAAAGTAGACATTGTCACCATCGGAACTGCCATGCGTAATGTTTCTCATTCACAAGCACAACCAACATTGCATCATGTTATGTCATCTGCATCGAAGTACACCAGGAAATCGCAAAAAGTCTATTGAAATTTATCAATGCAATTTAATATTATGATACGTATCTTGATACAGTCTCTTGTATCGCAATATATCGTGATACGTTTTTGGATACTAGACCCAGCACTAATTTTTAACTATATAGGTAGTCTGCAAGATAAACTTTTTTATTTTATTATTGACTTAAGAATGTAATAGACAGTTGCAATAAGCAGCTATTTAAAGTTTTGATTAGCCGCTATTGACAGACTTTGTGATACATGTAAGTGGCTCTTGATATTTACAGTATTACAGTTAGAATGCAAGTAGTTGTTGATAGTTCCAACATTCAGTTGCTAGCTCTGCAATTCTAGCTCCGCCCTCTGTTGTCCAGCCCTGTGTGGTTCCCGGGGGCCTCGTTTGGTCACGTGGCAAAGAATAGGGCCACTGCAGATCCCTTTGGAGGGGTAGGCAGAGGGGTAGAATCCCCCAAAATTCATGTTCATTTTATCATTTTTTGTTCATGATCATTAAAGGTCTTTATCATGATCCCTGCATTGTTTCAGGTGCCATCTTGCTCACATCAAAAGAGCAGTGGCAAAAAAAAAAACGTGGCTAAAGCGTAAATGGAGTTTCTACGATAGAATTTGCAGCAACTTTGCAGTTCAGGGTGAGAAGGTTCTAGACCCATTTTCCATATTTTATTTCGATGTACATGGAGGATGAGCCTGGCATTTTCATGCCTGTTAGGCGCCATATAACCTTTCATGTGTTGATGCGCCTTAAAACCCAATTCAATTCAATTCAATTGTTGTCCATAAGTCAAGTTCCAACAAGCATTGTCCATTTACACCATTGTGTTTTAGAGTTGTTTTTTGGACTTCATCTGCTTTTCTTACATGTGTAAATACTTATTGTACTTTTAATTGGCTCAAAAATATAATATATAAACTTGATTGTCAGATTGGAACTACGTAATGACAGTTGCAAAAGGTGTTTTTTTAATAAAACTTTTGAAAGATCCTCGGATTGCAGAGTCCCTCTTTCGGAAAAGTGTATTTTAAATTTTCTTTTGAAATTGTAAAGATGTTTAAAAAAAAACTCCCCATTTATACAGCTTCTAATCATGATATGCATTTGTGTATGTATGTGTGAAAACTGTTTATATATAAATATGATGCATATTACATACATATCTGTACGGTTTGTTGAGGGGTGGCCCACCCCGACCCTCACAAACCTATTACGGGGTGAATAAATGGATAACCATTCATTTCGTAATCAAAATTAAAAAAAAAATGATGGCTTTTGACATTTGCTATAATTTGCTTTTGGCAGTTGTTTTAAGTGATTTTGCAAGTTTCAATTAGTGGCTGTTGAAATGTCCAATTAGTGGTAATTGACAGTTGTGATAATTGGTTATTGACAGTTATAATAGTTGTTATTGACACTTTTGACAGCTGGGATAATGTACTATTGACAATTTTGTTATTTCAGACCAGCAGACAAGGACCCTGAGCTGACCAGTGTTACTTCGAAGGACAAGTCCACTGTTCTTCCTCCAGAGGGAGATTTGCAACAGGTACTTGAAGATGAGAAATAAAATCCGAATTTTGAAACACAATTTATTGCGAGTTTAACTCTACTGGTGGAAGAGTCCAATAATATTTATAAGCTTTGGACGGTGCGTCACTCCCTTACAAGTCCATAAACCTCTCTTGTAATCACTTGTGTGATATATTTGGGCTAAAGCTCAATTCGTCACATACTGTGTAAACCTCTCAATACGATGTCCGACATAATAAACCTATACGTTTGTATATATACCGTGTAAGTAATGAACTGTTTGTCCGAAATCATTGACTATTTCAGTTTATTTTTAGAACATACTATAAGATCGAGCCCTATTGAAAACTGCTAAAGCTATTCCTGTGACAGAAATACACAATCTAGAAGTTATTTATATCCCATTTCTTGTTGACCAATCAAAACCAATGGTATAAAATAATATAAACAGGGTGTTGATGAGCCTTTAAGAAATTTAATTCATGTCGGGATTTAAATTATTTGCTGCTGTATCAGTAGCAAAGGTTTTATATGCCATGGAAAAACTCTTAAAAAATCATTTTTTACTGTTACATGTGTGAGGAAGTGTTTCTTACGGATGACGGGAGGTGTACAGTACTGGTTCTCCCCAGGAAAAGTGGGTGTCCTGCCTCCACCACAAAAAATCAACGGTCATATATAATTATAACCTTACATGTGTTGAAAATGACGTTAAACACCATACAAACGAACAAAACAAAACTACAACATGTTTATTTTTCCGCTGAATTTATAAAAGTAGCCTACTTATTTATGTACCAAAAATATGCATGTATTGTTTTAGCTTGGATTTCAGTCAACTACCCAGGAAGCAAATGGAAAACATTTGGAGACAGAAACTGCCATCACACCCTTGAATACGTCGAAAAACACCCAGAATGGCTCCTTGCACAACAATCTGCAGCACAGTCGTGGTAACTCTGTCGATCTGAAGTAAGTAACTTCATGGTAACCTGTGTAAGATACCATATACAACTGTTTACATGCCCCGACCCTCAGAAGTTCGCCAACAACAGGAATGTAGAATTACGCTTACACATTTTCTGGTTGACGCTATTGTGAGTTACTGTAACATCAAATTTAAACATTTTAGAGGTATAAGATGTCGTTTTCTTAATGTCAGCCTGCGTAGTAACTACCAGGATCAGATATATGGTAAGCTAGTATTTTTTGATATGGAGTAAGTTCCTGTGTCAGATATGTGGTAATACTGGTATATTGCAAATGATATTTTGGTAGAAGACGGTTATTTTGAATCTTTGGAGTTGAGTTGTCCATTTTGTTCAAATAATTAACTAAAATTAAAATGTCTCTTTTTTGTCTTCAGTAAAACAGACCGTCACAGTGGGGCCAGTACTGGCTCTTCACCACGCCCAAACGCCATAAGTCGAGAGCTGCCTGACATACCCCACAATTCAAGAGGCACAGCTTCCACACTGGATGGTCATCACAGGGGAGGTCACTCTCATTCACAGTTACCCGAACTACCAAATACTGCAAATCTGTCTTCATCACAGGAGAGTAGTGGCAGGGGAGGCAATCTGTCACATACTTCATCTCCAACTGGTTCTCGATCTACTTTTTCCTCACCAGAAAAGACGGCTGTTTTGAGAGCAAACACAACAACGGAAACATCACCTTTAGATGATTACGATCACATTGAAGAGAAAACTAAACCAAAAAAAACGAGACCAAGATCTGATTATGACCATGTTGTATTGGAAGGGAATAGTAAACGCATTGTCCCAGCAAAACAGAAACTTGAAGACAATGATTACGCTGAAGTAAAAACTGAAAATATTTACGAGGGGGTACCGGATGATGTTAATGATGTTATGGTAATTCCAGTTTCAAAACCAACCTCCATCACAATACATGTTGGTAGAAGTCCTAAGAAAGAGGTTAAGAAAATTAACAGCGTGGATGATCCATACAACAAAATACAAGTTGACGATCCACCGTACAATAGAATTAAAGATGACCCATATAACAGGATAAGAGACAGAGATGACACCAACCCCTACAACAGTGTCAGGGGTGATGCAGACTTGGATGACCTTGACCCTTATAATACAGTCAGGGACACAGATTCAACGGGCACAAGGTCAAGTGTGAGTCAAACTAGAAATAAAACTCCGACAAATTTTAAACCTGACCTCTATGACCCTTATGCAACTGCTGCAGACGATGACAGAAACGTTTCTAATCAGACAGATCCGTACTGCCGCGTTGGCGACACGGAAATTGAAATTGATGACCCCTACAACAAGGTCATTGAAGACAGTGATAGTGCTATAAATAGTAACACCGCCATTCCTGACTACACAGATGCTGATTATGCAACTGTAAACAAGGCCGGTGAAGTGGAGTATGCAAAAGTGAACAAACAGAGTGTTAGGGATCGTCAAAGAAACAGTGGGGCAGTGAGTGACCTTGACACAATAAATTTAAATAGCCAAATTGGTGCAAGTGGTACTATTCCTTCATCCCCAAGAGAGGAAATTATACAGGATGAGTATGCAACTGTTGTGAAAATAAAACGGCTTAGTCCAGGGAATACTACAGATAGTGAAACGACTTTGCCACACGCTAGGGCCAGTGGCTCTTCTGTAATACCGAGCAGTCGAGCAACCAAAACTGCTCAGGCAACAAGTGCCGGGGGAACTGGGTTGGGTTCGGAAGTGCGAACCCCTCCAGAGCCACCTAGAGGGTACTCGCTGAACACCAGCCCTGATGGGGACCATTACAACACTATGGCTGCAGTTGCTGCGGTACCCGGCATTGATTCTTCTTTAAGTGACCAGGAACACATACCTGTTGGTGAGTGGAGTTTAAATGTACCTTAATGTTTAGTTTTAACATAATTATAACCTTCAATTAAAAAATAACATAGTTCCAGCAGAGTTAATATTGTGTGAGATCAATACCTGTTGGATGGGACATGAAGATCATTATGTCCTCGCCAAAATTGGTGGGGTCTATATTACTGTTTTGACCTTGTCCATTTTATCGTCCATTCGTCATTTTTGCTCATATATATTTTTTTATATTCTCAGAATGCTTTTTTAATGTATTACATTCATATTTTGTTTGTTGATTAATTAGGTCGTACAAAAATATTCCGTCATATTTCCGATCACCTGCGAACACAAGGTCAAGGTTAAAGGTGAAATATAGCGTGTCTTTTAAGCATACATTCTGAAATATATGTATATAATATACAATCTGTTCAAATATTACACTTTTTAGTTGTCCCGTTTTGTCATAGTAGCCAATTACACATCATATCGCACACGCTCCAAGTTTCGCCCTTTTTGAAGTCAGGTAAGTGTCACGAGACCTGTGACGTCATTGGTACAAAGCGATTAGCGGCTCCGCATTAAGTCTGCATTGTCTATGTAGGATTACGTTTTATGGTACGTGTTAAAATGCCGTGTACTGTTCAGTGCTCACACTGGCCATTTTAAATTAATAGCCACACATTTTTTAGTGAAAATAATAGCCAACTTTAATGCGTAAGAAAATTTGGTCAGTAAAATGGTATTTATTATCAAAGGGGTAAGAAAACACAACCCTAATAGTAGGATAATGTAGTTTTATGTCATTAATTGTCGATCTCAAAGTTGTGACAAATTGAAACTGCCGCACAATATTCAAACTTCTTATTGTTTCAATGTTTTAATTACTTTATTGCAAGTGTTTTCACAGTTCACAATACACATGGGAGTTTGCTACCTATCGGGATCATGATGGGATAGCTATTAATGCATACCAAAGTAGCGACTATGCTCATAATAGTGCGTGGACAAATTAATTTCATCTCTTCGTATTTTTGTGTACAAAAAAACAAACAGGAAACTGTACCTACTGTTGGATGCGTAACGGATTGTCTGATTGGTCAATCGCCCGAAAGATAACAAATAACGGCATATCTGATTGGCTATTCGGTCCATTAATCACATGATGTTTGCGTGTATCAACAATGCCGATTATCCGACAACGAAGTGCCAATTAAGGGAATTAACAACTTTTACAAGCGATTCATAATTTTGATAGAGCATCATCAAAATAAACTGACCAATCAGTGACCAGAAATAAGACATACTAATACATTCTGGTAGGTGATAAACTCGGTCTTTATCCTTGATGTTTAACCAAGTTTACTGTTAAAATTAAGGTATCTACAGTTGGATTCTTTTAAAACCCTGCAGATTTCATGCACATTCATGCAAATTTATTCAATATATGTATCTTTTAAAACCAAAATCTTGAAAATTATCGTCTTTTTACTCTGCCAAAGATTTTTATTTTACTATAGAACCTAGGCATCACAGGGGGTGTGAACGGATTATGTAATGTTTATTTCGGTTATTTATTACTTGGGGTGTCAAACAGACCATTATACGAAAAATGTATATAAAAAAAAAAAAATTAAAAAAAATAATCGCCATTTCTTGTCGACATTTCTTTAAAATAATCGACAGTATTATAAAATAATCGCAAATGGCGACCATGGCGTATGGTAGCGTGAGCACTGACTGTTGCTGGGTGCAAACGTGTACATACAAAAGGACAGTATAATAATATCAGTTTATTTCGTGTTCTAAATCAGGTTAATGATTAAGATTTGAAGTGTGGGTGGACCGTTGCCACAAAAAAGTGGGAACCTTCGAAAGACGCGCGAGTTTGTAGTACCATTTTGAGTTGGATTCGTGGAAAGTCCATCCTTTGGTTTCTTTTTCGTTGAATTTGGAGAACAAACGGCCATGCCGATTAAAAAAACAGCAGTACCAACAATATTACAAAAAATGAGAAGTGCCTAACCCCGGCGTCTCCGAGCAAGTTTTATTCGCCGACTCAACCGGCGTTGAGGAGTAAATTAATAAATGAGGTAAACATAAAAGTTTTTGGGTCTGTTGTTTCGATCTCTACATGTGCATAATACATAATATCGTGCTCATAATACATTTGACTATATTATTTAGATCATAGTATGTTTATCTCTTTGTGCACGATAAACTAGTTTCCCATGCATCATATATCCGTATCATATATCCGTCTTGTGCAGTACGCGGCTCGCCGCGGCGGTATTGCACCGCTCACGGAACTGCAATAAACAGGAAATGTGTCATAAAACTATGTTTCCCTAAATGGTGCGTGCTTTTGTCATATACCGACGTATGTACCCAAATTAGGCTATACTTCAATAGGGCACCGCAATAGTTGATTAGTCGGTGTGTGGTATATTGTTAGTTGGGGGCACGTGGAGAGCGTGTCATACTGCAAATCCAAATCTAATACGTGCCACTCTTCGAGTGTTTTGGTCACCAGGTGGCGGGGACTTATGGCATATATATACTCCCTGGTACTATAGAAATTAGATGCTTTGTCATTTATTATGTTGTTTTTTTCATCAATTATGTGAAAAATAAACATGTACTAAATATATTTTTTCAATGTCTACTTTTCGGCAAAAGTAAAGTCCTTATTATCTGAAGCTCGTATTAATGTACAAGTATAAGACCATGTCCATGCATTTGGGCCATATATGGAATATGCTGCATTTCGCGCTTAGTGTACACTACTCAACTTTTATAATCGGTCGCCCATGTTTTTTGAAAATAACACGAATACTATAAACTGGAAATCACCGAAACACATACCAATATTTTATTAAGTTTATCAACAATGTAATCTGGAAAAATATGATTTCAGATTTGTGTTATTTTCAAAAAAAAATGGGTTACCGATTATAAAAGTAGGAGTAGTGTATATGTACCAAGATATGCGGTGTTGCCGGTGACTTACTGTCAGAATTTCGATAAAATTCCGATATTTTCCTACACACTATACTGTTTTTGCGTGCTTTCCCTATGTACTAATGGCTTTTTTTGTTCCCAATGACGTCAATTCCGGTTATACGCGGAAGAGTTTTCCCCCTTTGATTTTTTTCGATTTTTTAGCAATGCCTGTTCGCCTTTCCGATTTTTATGTTTAAAAACATATTTTCACTAAGCATACATCAATCACATAGTAAATATCGTATTTATAATGATATTTAATAATTAAAAACATATCAACAGCGGATTTGTTGATTTAGGACAAATTTCATCTTTAACACTTGGAAATGTTTTTTCTTGCGTTCAGGTATGCTTGCAGTAAGATGTTTGTGGGTACTGGATATCCGACATTACTAGTTAATAACGGCCCATGCTTTTGATGTTTTTCAAAGTCCCAAACACCAGGTTTTTGCTGGAAATATGTAATATGTTATTATCTGACACAGATTTTTATACATACATGTTACACAGGTTTTTGAGAGATTGAATGTAATACAAACAAGATTTTTTAAGGGGTCGCTTTTACTAAAAATTGTCATCAAAACTTATTGAATCTTTCAGATTTAAGTGTAGTAAGACAAAAGTAATTATCTAAATTAAAACTTTATTTGAAAGTAAGGCCATGACAGTTTTAATTAATGATAAGGCCAAACAAATATAAAAATGACGCGTGTTTTAGAGAATGCTGTGAACGTAGTCATGTTGGCTTTTAAAATGACTTTTTAGCAATGATTACTTGATTGAACCAAAACTCTGATATTAACTACAACTGACCCTTAACCCGTTAAGCACAACTATAATTGCCTTTGCGTCCATTGCAAACCCAGACCAGCCTGCGAGTAACTCACAGGCTGATCAGGGTTTACAATGTCCTGCTGCTGATCAGTCATTTTCACCAAAACAACCCTTTGACACATAAATGGAATGGTCTTAATTCATAGAAAGAACAGTCCATTATATATATGTAGAGGGTTTCAGGGTTAACACAAACCTGCTCAAGAGACCACCTGCATGTTTAAGTGACTACCATTTCAGTTCCCATTTGTAGTGTTTTAAATTAGAATGCACCTGTATTAAGAAACCAATTGCGTTAAGAGATCACTTTTGCCTTTCCCTTGAGTGGTCTCTTAATACAGGTTTGACTGTATATATGTATACATGTAACTTACTTTTTTTTAACTTTATCAAGTATAGTCGGGTAACTGAAAACACTCCTAATTTTACCATGAATACGTTCACTGTAATGAACAAATTATGTATCTAAATTTAGAAAAAAAGAAAGAGCCACCTTACAACAAACTGAGTGTACGAGAATCCCTAGCCAGTATGAATGCCCGTATTGCCAGTAACGCGTATGAATATGTGTCAGAAGTGTCTGACAACCTTTATGCAACGGTGAGTATACACATGCACGGTATTTTTGTCTGTCGTCTGCTTCTGAATAAAAAAAGGAGCTATTGTCACCACCCTAGAGTTGCCGTTAGCAGCCTCCAGTTCTGTTTGATTTTTTTTTCTGTCAACACAGACAGAATGTGCTTTAAACTTAAACTTTAACATTTAATTTCTTGACAGCAAAATATGTGACACTTATTGCCTACAGGTGGACTTTGTTGTCCAGTTATGACTCTGAGTCTAGCTTTATGCTCTGCACAGGCCAAATGCTTGTATACCACAAAGGCATTAAGCTAATGTATTGAATGTAGTACTACGTGTATGATATTTAGATTAATGTTTTTTTATTACATAGTCTCCCTTAAAGAACCGTTAGATATATATGGACAGTGTTGTTTTTTTCTTCAGAAATCACTAATCAGTGATTTTTTTACCTTTTTTCAAAGGCACCTCTACCTTTTCAATTGGGAATATTTAGCGGCATTTTTACAAAATTGGGAATTTTTCTGAATTTAATAATCAGTATTGTCTACATAAAAAACAAAGAAATTTCTGTACTTACTGAAATTTCCCAGCACTAAAGAGCTCACAGAACCTGCACATATATTCACCTTTAGTTGTACATGTAGACTGGTACATCCATGGATATAAGGCATCATATTTTACAACGGCAAATTTGCGTTGGTCTGGGACAATGCACACTTCTTGAGACTTCTCCTCTGTCATGATACCCCTTTGTCTTAAGAAAAGATGGAAGATCACATGATTCAGTGGAACTCGAAAGACATTCGACAAGAGATTCACTCTTTGGTTGGGTAGATTGAGAAATTTCTGACGAAGTCTGTGTTTCACAGTCACCTTGGTCGGGTTCGTCATCACCCGTCGGAATCTTATTCTCGCTAAGCTTTTTAAACACAGAGCTTATGCTTTACATGCCCTTTCGTTCTTCTTCAACTTGTTGACATAATATTTTGAATTATGTGATATGATGGCAATTATTGATATCGAAGAAAATCTTGGTTAAAGAACGCCTTACGTCATTGTATAGTATAATACTATGCTACGATAAAGCGTTCGATTGATCCTGGTGACAAAATATAAAAGCAACACGCCCATTGGATAGTAGGTACCTGCACGTGACTACAATGTTGTTGGGGGTAAAAGCGGCGAATGTTCTAGATAATGAACTAGCTATTCAGCATAATGATTATTTTTATCGAGGTACAGTACGGCATTTACCCCAACCTGGTTGTACGACGATATCGTTTTTTGCGAAAATTACAATGGAATACGCTTACGGAAAACACTTTTCCCAATACTTTAAGTGTTAATTTAATAATTCTAATTTGTGTACCGTTCTTATAATTGGGAAAATATGCATTAAATTGGGAATTTTTTTTTAGGAGAAACCGCCGATAATCGGTAGTAAAAACTACCAAAAAATTCACTGCTATTATACCATAGACTATCAAGTTTGTTCAAAGTAAAACCCTGGGGTGAAAAATCTCATTTGTATTTATAGGTTATTAGATTTGTATTGGGATATATGCACGAGTTATTAATATTGCGCGACTTTAGGAGCGCAATATTTATGCGCAAAAGAACGAGTGCATATATCCCAATATAAATCTAATAACCTTTTTATTGCATACGCATTTTTAAATTAGAGAGAATAAAATAGGTTGTAACATTTAATTTTCACCAAAAACATTTATTTGAAACAAACATATTGTCATTAGGTAATGGGAATTTCCACAATGAAATCAACATTGTTTACATCACGTGACATACATTCTTTGACATGAACAGAAAAGTGCACCAGACACGAAGAGTATAAATTACACACCCAATATGACTTGACTACACGTCGATATGGGCGAATATTGACGTTTCCTGTTACATTGAAAGTGAACGGAACTTGTAAATGTGTATGCAATAAATTGAGATATATACGGTAGGATAGGCATTTAAATCTTTTTACAACATGAACGGGCTGGTCGAGGTGAAATGAAGCATCTCAGCAATATGGAGGGTCAAGATTGTTTAGATGCTTTGGTTAGCATTTCACATTTCTTAAATGCTATTCAGGTCGAAGGTAGTTCTGGTGACGGCATGGTGAGACCGAAGTTGACGTCAACCACTGAGGGGAGAGAATCTGTCATCAGCGAACATTATGCTGAAATAGACGGTAATCTAATGGAAGGATATTCTATTTTCCTTTGCTTTAAACAATATGTTCATGTATTCAAGAAATGTGGTGAACAGTATGTCAGATAATACATGGACAGGATTTGAAAACGAGATAAAAACTTGTACGGATTCATCTCATTGATTATTTTCCTTTAGAAGGCGTATCAGTCCACAGCAGATTAAACTGTTCTAGCTGCTAGTGTTTGTATAATAGTGACCAGGGGCGTAACGAAGGGTTTCATATTGGGGCGTCCATAATTTTGTTTACAACAACAACCATATAATACTACAACAACTATTTTTCCATAGTCTTACACTACTTTATATCTATATATTATATTGGACTGTTCAACATTCACTAATTAAATTATTTCGGCAGGTAGATTAGAATCTACCGTCTTTGATAGAAAACTTTCTGCAAAACTATTGATATGGATAAAAATACACCAAAATGACGCTTTGTGTATGATTTTCGTCAGAATTATTGCCAATATTTCATATTTATGTATGTCCTTTACACCTTGGCTAAGGAAGGCTTTCCTTAATGGTGGGTAGGTGGGTGATTTATACTCCTACTTTGGTTAGCTGACCAGCTGCGTTTAGCAGTCCCCAATACAGCAACAAATGGAAGTACTATAAATCACACGCCTATTTTTATAACGGGGCCCTGCTAACTGTCAGGCTCTAACCATAAACAGTTATGTTTTTCATAACCTGTGACTGTTATTTAAAAAAAACTAAAACTGGGATAGTAATCATAATCACTTACTACCACAAAATCACTCAAGTTTAGATGCATTCTACATGTATCTTCTGTACAGGAATTTTCCCTATATATACATGTATATCATTTTCTCCAGGTAGGGTGATTATTCAATTTACAACCATGCAATAAAATTCTATGAGCATGGATGGAAATCCAATGCTCAAGGACTCTCAAGTTTCCTATTGTTATGCAACAAAATTCGTTAAAAATCATTTTGTAGGCTCCAACATGATAATTAGTGAACAACTGCTAATTGGATCTTGATGAAGATGTATTTATCTTTAATAACAAGTATTCAGACATAAATAAACACTGCACTGTACTGTAATTCTGGAGTGTTTTTCATATATATATATTTATAAACGGGGGTTGCAATGTCTGCGGTTATCATCGAATTAATTCGCCAACTCAGTTTTATCATAATGTTAAGCAGTTTACGGGACTTGTTTAATTTGGTCTTTTCATACACAGTTTGGAGGAAAGACATTAACGTGAACAGCACATAGGCTGTACACAAATTGGCAAGTTTGTGTTGTACACAAATTGGCAAGTTTGTGTAAATTGTGTTCACTCAGAAATGAAAATGCCATTATAGCAGTATAAAACAATTTGACAACCTGAAGGTATAAGTACCAAACAAGAGACAATCAAAACTGATAGATCTGGAATAATCTTCATTGGTCGTAATTTTATGGAGCGTGACAGTGATAAAATAAACTGCAGCCTTAGACCAAGTGCTAATTCATTACTGCGCTAATATGACCAGAACCCTGCAAAATCATTAACTGTGCTAAATTTTGACTACGCTAAATAAACATTTCTTACAGTATTCAGTTTGCTTCTTTACAGCGCCAGCACCACCCTCTTTGGACAGTCTTCATGAGACGGCTAAACACCACCAAGTGGAGACACGTCGAAAAGATTCCCGCCCTGGTGACCTTGAATATTACAATATTGATGAAAGTAGTCAAGGTAACCAGGTCAAAGGTCATAATAGGACACAATCTGGTCAAAGTCATACATCTCAAGGTCATCATATGACTTCATCGGGTCAGGGTAATGCTATGGTGCAAGGTCATTTTAGAACCCCATCTGGTGATGCCATGACGTCATCATTTGAGGGAAGGGCTACCTTAGCAATGGAGGAAAATGTTGACCTTGACATTGACCCAAATTATCAATCGGTGCAAGAAGTTCAAATATTAGACATGAATTCAGAATTTGATCCAAACTACGAAACTGTTGAAGAAGCGAAATCAAAAGCAAAATATGAAGAAATTAATGGTGCTAGGGCAAAGGAGCCAACCATAAGGAACCACATTTATGAAGAAGCAGATTCAAAAAGGAAATACGAAGAAATAAAGGGTGCCTCAAATACTGAGGAAGTGAAAATACGAGCTCATGTCTATGAGGAAGTGACAATAACTAATGAAGGGCGTCGCGCCCGTCAGCTGGTTTTAAATCAGCATACTTATGAGGAGGTCACTGAGGTTAAAGGTCAAAATCAAGGACAGAAATCAGTGAAAGTTCAGGGTCAAAGCTTAAGTGATGTTCCAAAATTGAAAAAGGGACATGAAAGAACTTCATCAGGTGATCAGTCAAAAGCAGGAAAAAGAAAGTCGGGAGAAATAAAGGACAAGAAAGATAAAGACAAAAGAAAATTAGACGGCAAGGAAAATAGAAAATCTGGGGAAATGGGTAAACGATGAAGGGTATATTTAAAGACTTCAAACTTGTAAAAACTATTTACAAGTAGGACATAAAAATTAGATAATCAAAATGAGAAAAGAGAAATGATTATTTTTGCAAAGAAAATTTTATTACTAGTGTGTACATTTGCTTTATTTGCTTTATGGTAGACTATATGCAAATCTGAAAAAAAGCTAACAGTTGTTTTGTGTTGTCAGTGTCACAGCATGGCTGACATAGAGCGACCATGTAATGTCCTTCGCTAACACGTCACCATTCAACAAAATTTACGACTGAATCAGCTACTCGCATAACCTAGCACAATTTCAATACACTTAACCCTATACTTACTTATAATGCCCAAAT
Organism: Cyrtodaria siliqua; assembly: GCA_037043455.1. NCBI lineage: Eukaryota > Metazoa > Mollusca > Bivalvia > Adapedonta > Hiatellidae > Cyrtodaria > Cyrtodaria siliqua. The sequence continues at coordinate 82,084 of JAWPHD010006444.1, forward strand.
GAAAATAAAACAAGGGGAAGCAATCCCCTTTAGATCCCCTTAGAACTTTGGCTTCCATTTGAATGTAGACTTGGCTACGGCCCTGATAGTTGATGTATAAAAATGCTATTTACAGTGCCACTGGCTGTGAGAATCATAGCTCTTATGGTTTTGTAAGAGCTATTATGCGGCCTATAGGAAATATAGATGGGTATACAACACAACTCGATACATACTTTCTGGCGAGGTTTCTGAAGACATCATGCGAACATCATGCAAGTCTGCATTAACAACCACCGTATTTCAATTGACTAAGCCTTAAACGTCACAGCTCCATGCAGATTTTAGACAAGAGCGAGATATTTCGAAAGGAAACAAAAATGTCCGAAAATATACAGTTGTTGCAAAATATTTACTATAGTATATCTGCGTGATATCCTTTTCTTTGGTGAGTTTTATACATCGACGTGTGGTATTTAAGATTTAATCAATTGAAATACTGCGGTTGTTTATGCTTTCATTGCATGATGTCTTAAGAAACCCTCGCTGGAAGGCGAAACTGCGAATGGAGTCGTACCACACACATACATTATGTTCTATAGGTTGCTACATGCCTCTATGGTACATTAAGGTACAGGTATATATAGAGTTTAATAACTGGTGTTTTTGAGATAGGGGAAATATCTCCCGAGTTAGAGAAATGGCCCTAATATAAGAACGAGTGCTCCGCACTTGTTATATCGGGGCCATTTCTCTACTGAGGGAGATATTTTCAGTATCTCAAAAACACTGGTTATTAAACTATATATTACATAATTTAAAATGATATTTTATTAATATTTCTAATGATTCACGCCTTTTTACACCAGTTTGCACGAGAACACCAAGATGACGTTATGTCATCCAAGACGATGTTAAGTCATACAAACAAAACAAGTGGAACCGGAACTCTTCGTTAATTTCCGTTATCGTTATTTCCTAGTGGCGGAATCTGACGACGACTTCCGTAAAACAATCGGAACGTCATTTGGCATTCCCGCCACTGACGGAAAAGGCCGAGCAATGTTCCGTACTGGGAAATATCTCCCATATTTCCCAGTAGAGCAAACAAGTAGATATAGCTTTTCTATTCCCAGTATTTCCTATACAAATCACAGACAAATATGTAATATAAACCTTTAAGAACTATGATTCTCACAGCTACCGTGCCATATGTATATTAATAGAGTGTTTTGTGCCATAGGTGTTCAATGCATATATAGAAAAGGAGTCACTTATTTCAATCACCTAACGCTAGATATATTTATTGAACCTATGTAACAGTTTACGGCCCTAAGGCTCATTTCTAATATCAACAAAAGGTCAAGATTATTTTGTTTGGTCATAAAATCATTGCTGTATATAAAAGCTTTATGAAAATTGCTCAAAAGAATCTATGAACAAATAAAAAATCAACAATGGATTTGTTTCTAGAATTGTGCACGCAATTGGAGCAGTACAATTTTTGTACTCTGTATTTTTAAATGGACACACAGCAGTCTTGAGGTCTGTTTTGCACAATATCACGCATCAGCTGATCAAAACAAACCAAAAACATTATTAGTTATTGGGTTTGTTACTGACCCCACATATTTCTGTAGGGGGTCAGTAACAAACCCAATAACTGATTTATTGCATCGAGCACTTTTTTTAAGGTAATCGCCAATATGTAACCCATTTTAATGGAGCGACAGTGTCATTGAGACGTTCACGCAATTTGACATCATGACGTTGACGTCACGACCGGTACAGTTTAAAAACATTATTAATTTACTTATTATGTTTGTTACTAACGCCTTAAAGAACTATTTGCAAATGATTTAAACTTTGAATCGAAATTGTAGTCCATATTGTTTTAGTGACTCTCTATGAAATCTACTGACCCACTATAGAATAATAGAGGGTCACCATGTGACCGCTCTAATGCAATGAAATTCCTAGGATTTTGTGCGAGGTGCAATAAATGGCAATGTCTTCTTTTGTTCCTCCTTTTTCCCCTGCTCAATCAGCTAAAATTATTATTTTTTAAATATTTTAATATTGACGTCACTGGTTATTTTTAAATATTTTAATATTGACGTACTGGTTATTTTTAAATATTTTAATATTGACGTCACTGGTTATTTTTAAATATTTTAATATTGACGTTACTTGTTTTGTGAAAACATGAAAATGCCGGTTTCCTCATTATGTTTTCTTTTATTAAAAGTAGGATGTCCTCCGTCTTTAAGATGGATGATGGCCTTAGGTCGAACATTGTAAAATGCTACAAGAGAATAAATGAAAACAAACACTTGGAATAATTTAGGTTTTGGCTCGAGCACAGACCTAATAATAAATAGATAGAAAAATGTGAAATGTATCTAAATTTCAGGTGACACAGTGTGGAAATTTCACAAAATATTGCCTGACTTTAAATACACATCTTGAAGAGTTTTATGCATGTACCCTTCATTTAAGACAAAACCCATTACCGATTTATTTCTCTTTCTAATGCTGGTATTTTTATGTCACCTGCCTATCACGGCAGACATTTAGGGATTACTTTGTCTGTTGTCCGTCCGTTGTTGTCCGTCGTCGTCCGTCACACTTAAACCTGCAACATAACCTTGGCCATAACTTGAAAAGTATTTGACCTATGTTCATGAAACTTCACACACGTTTTCATCTTAACCCAAGGAATGTTGTTACATATTATATGTCCAATAACCCTGACTATTATTTTGTTAGAGTTAGGCCCCCTTTCATAAAACGTTAACTTGCAACCTAACCGAGCTCATTACTGGCCATAACTTAAGAAAAATTTAACCTGTGTTGAAATAAGCACACGGCAGGAGACACGAGTCCTTACTATAACATTTTAAGCAAAAAGGAGTTTAATGGAAATTTTCACTTTGTTGCTTGTTTTTTAAGGGAAAAAGACATAAAGGATGATATTTTTTAATTTGAACAGCTTTTTATACAATTTCTTATGTTGAAAATAAAACTAAATTAGTATAATCCCATTTTGGTACTCATTATGTATCTTTTGAATGTATTCTCATCAAAATCAATGTATTTTTGAGAGCGGAGTTAGAAGGAAAAGTTAAGGTGCTAATTGATATTTTTGCTTCTTCATTGGTTCATACGGGAAGTTTGCAATCCGTTTGTTATTAGGCCTGTGGCTAGAGTTATTTCCCTTTCCGAAATCAGTTATTTTGAAACTAAAGAAAGTGCTTATAGACCTTTATCAGGTTTAAAATTCACTAAAAATTATGCTTTTAAAATTATTTTGGTGAAAATAAACCTGATCGCTGTGTGTCCTTTTAATGAATATTAGTCTACTGTGTTGTACAACTGCTCCAGAAACAAAGAAATCTTATAGAAATCTGCCAAGTTTCATCAAAATATTCTGATTATTGAATATTTTCATCTAAACAAATGGTTCTCTGGAGCTGGCACAGTGAAATAGCAAAACAATTATTCATACTGCTTGGCACGCTCGCTTCAAACATTGTACATGAAGATGTCGTCTGCTTTGTTATTTATTGTTATGTGATTATATTGATTCTTGTTTTGTGATACATTCCACTAAAACAGCTATACCTGACCATCTTCAGATTTAAATTCCCCATGTGGTTGCCGGGGTAGAATACCCCACTAGAGGCAAAGGGGTAGAATTTTGCAGCATCCCTGCAGATTAGAAGGTTCTAGGCCCATTCTCCATATTTTATCTTGATGTAATGGAGAATGAGCCTGGCATATTCATTTCTGTTAGGCGCCATATACTGTGTTAGTGCAACATAAACCCAATTCACTTCGGTTCAGTCCTCAAAATGGTTTGATTATCTTGCTAGGGGAGGTAATGTTTGTGGCTAAGACAATCACCTGCTGGATAAATCTGTCTTATTTAGGTAGTTATCTGACATTTAATCATAAAAAGCACATAGCATCAAAATTAAAACTGAGTGTAATTTATTTTGATGCTATAGTATAGGTGTTATTTGAAACTTACATGAAACAAGAGAAAAAGTTGTGTTAATTGAAAAATTAAATACACAACTTACAGTACAGCTCACGCAAAACCCACACTTTACTCTTTCACGCCGGGTAAGGAATTTACAAATCGCGTAATTACGCGGAGTTTCGATGATAAAACTACTCAGGGTTGGAATCGGCTACGCGAAAAGCTCTCGGCGTAATTAGGTCACAATACTTCGCGTAGACAAAGTCGGAGTTTGCCGAGTCGAAACTGCACAGGTAAAAGATGAAACTTTTTCTAATTGCAGTCATTTTAATGCATAATTATTCAATAACTTCAGAAAAAATCGAAGCAGAAGACATTTTTTTTTTTTTTTGGAAAAGCGAATGTGGTAAAATTTGAATGCCCGGATTATGTATACTGTGTCACGACAGTTATATCGCGGCGAATGAACATAACATTCAGTCAGTAATTATTATACTGGAAATTATAATTATTTTTAAATAATCGTTATTTGTGACAAATTTGTACTATTCTGCTGTTTATTATTAATACATCGATGGGTTCTTTAGTCAGAAAAAAATTAGAAAAAAATTGTAAAGAATTCCGAGTCATAAACTTGTTAGTGCCGCCTTGTTAAAAGGTATATACATGGACAAGGATTATGGGTATTTATGTCGGTTGAAGAACTAACTTTTGGAAAACAGAAACGAACAAAACTTGTGATTAAATGCATTAAAAGTTTGAAATACGTATTTGTTTCGAAATTTATTCATTGTATTGATCAGTCATGTCAACTTTGCACAGAAAAGATGCACTCGGCATTGCATTGTTTGTACTTTTTCTGGCGATAGATTTCTTTTTCAAGCGCGCAGTTGGGCAAGTAGAAAAGTTAATGGTCATGGTTAATTGGATTCTACGTGGAGTCACTCGGATTGTTTGATCACTCTGAATGACTCGACAGTGGCATACTTTTGCCAAACACTGACCGCATAGATGCACGCGTCACTCGATACGGCCAAACTTGGCGAATCAAGTAAAGTGTGGGTTTCGCGTGAGCTGTACTGTATTTAAAAATCAGGCTTAAAGTGTTAGAATGATTTCTTTTTGGTTTAATTATGAGGGCTTTGTGCCAACAGGTGGTAAGTGCTTAATATGTTAAAAAAAATCACCTTTCGGCACTAAGTGCACACATTTTTTTAAAATAAGTAATGTTTGTTACACAGTGAGTTTACTACTTCATCATTACTGTACTGATACTTGACTACTTAGGAGTATGTGTTCTGGCCCTAAGTGTTGTCTGATTTTGACCAGTGAATGTTTATAGCAACAGCGATGAATATCAACTTCATTATAAGGGACATTACATAACATCAGTATTGTTGTCCAGTCAAAATGTAGATACAACCTGTGAATGTTTGAATTATTGGATTGACCTTGTGTTGAACTAGTCGCAACATTAGAAATAATGTGCATTACAAATAACTTATGTGGCTATATTAAAGTGACACACGACAATCTGAGGTCAGTTTTACAAATTTGTACTCATAAAATCAAAAAACATTAAACAAAAGTAGAATTTGTTTTTCCAAACCCCGTCTATTAAGTAAGATGTTGTTTTTCTAAATAATAAAATTAAAAACATTTAAAATTGCATAATGTTTTATACTAAAATTAAATTACCTGTAATTGATATTGATAATCTGGCTAATATTTATGCAATTAAAATAATAATAAAAATATGTAAAATCTGTTAATTTAGAGTTATTTCCCTTTATTGGAATCCGTTCTTCGAAATTAAATCAAGTTCTTATTATATAGAACCTCTCTCTATCAGATGGAACTGTCTGACACTATAAAAGCATGGAAAAATTCTTGATTTCAAACTAATGTGGATGAAAACGAAGCAAGATTGTCATGTGTCCCTTTAAAAACAGTGTATGTTCAGGACTTGTACGTGTACATGGTATTAAACGTGTCCACGTTGTAAGCGGATATCAGAGTGTAAAGCAGCCCATATTGTGTAAAACAAACCAACAAAGACATGTTGCGAAATGTCATATTGGACTATTTAAAGTTCTTCGTCGGTGTTTTGTTTCATGAACATATTTATGTTTATTTAAATCGAAATCAAACACAACAATAGATATTTACAATTCACACATTGCAATATCTGTGAAAAATGAGAATCAGTTTTTTTTTGATGACGTAGAAATCTTTGAACCGGTAAATTAATCCACAGGTAAATGTATTTATCAATTATCTGGCAATAGTTATGCAGGTGAGAAGGTTCTAGGCCCATTTTCCATATTTTATCTCGATGTACATGGAGGATGAACGTGGCATGTTCATGCCTGTTAGGCGCCATATAACCTTTCATGTGTTGGTGCGCCTTAAAATTCAATTCAGTTTAATTCATTTCCCCATGCAGTCACGCAGTGGTAAAAGTATTATCTGCATCATGCAAATAATACTTACTTTTACATATAACTTAGTAGCGGTTTTAAATATATGTTATGTTTCTCTCCGGGACTATCAAGAAATGTTCATATGGTGTTTAAGAGTTAAATTTGTTAATTGATAATACTACAAAAAGGGTGGCCATTCGCCTTTAAGTGAAAGATTGAAATTCTAGTGTTGTTTGTTTGTACTGCAATGCCATATAGTCTTTGTGTGATGGTGAGTCAGACAACACAGTTCAATTTAATTAATTTTGTATTCATTTGAAATGTCCATAACAATTGCTAAAAACACATAAAACTATCAAATAGTTGATTTTAGAGCTTTGTCAAAAACATTCACAGCACTTGCCAATGTTCAAAATTGGAATACAACAACACACCAGTTGTACAATTTTAATTTGATCTGATCGTAATGCAGCTATATGTTTACATGTATGATAAATTTGTTTTAGCATTGTTTTTGTAGCATGTAAATTGTATTAGCATTTATTTTAAGATGTATGTAATTTTAAAAAAAGGATTTGAAAGAAATCATTTGTTTTTGGGCAAAAGCATTGCTGTTTTTTTTATTTATTTATATAAGGAGGGTGGGGTGACCCAGTTAGTAAATACTAATCTCCCATGGGTCCCTCACTGTCATATCTGAAGTGCAGTGCCCTCAATTCCCGAACACAACCACTGCAAATCCCGCTAGCGGCAGAGAGGTAGGACGCCCCCTTCTTGTTCATTTTATCATTTTTAGCTCACCTGAGCCGAAGGCTCAAAGGTGAGCTATTGGGATCACTCTTCGTCCGTCGTCCGTCGTCCGTCGTCGTCGTCCGTCGTCCGTCGTCCGTCGTTAACTTTTGCTTCAAACGACTTCTTCTCAGAAACTGCTTGGCCAATTTTGACCACACTTCACGTGGATGATCCTTAGATGAATGCTTTTTAGATTTGTTAAAATTAGGTCAGCATGACAACCAAGATGGCCGCCATTACCATATATGGTCAAAACCTTAAAAAATCTTCTTCTCAAGAACCGCCAGACAGATTTCGACAGTTTTTCTTTTAATATGACCGCCAACGGCTAAACTTTCAAGTTTGTTCAAATGAAGTCCCCGGGGTCAAAAATGGCTGTGCCTTGGGCGTCCAAAGTTTGTATATTGAGATTTTGCATGTTTTTCATAGACTTATATAGGAAAAAACTTTAAAAAATCTTCTTCTCGGAAACTGCAAGAGCCAGAGGTTTGATATTTTGCATTTACTATAAGGTTATGGTCCTTTACCAAGTTTGTTCAAATGGTGACCCTGGGGTCACATTTGGCCCCGCCCCAAGGGTCACATGTTTTACATAGACGTATAGGGAAAAACTTAAAAAATCTTCTTCTCTGAAACTGCAAGAGCCAGAGGTTTAATATTTTGCATTTGCTATAAGCTTATGGTCCTCTACCAAGTTTGTTCAAATGGTGACCCAGAGGTCACATTTGGCTCAGCCCCAGGGGTCACTGTTTTACATAGGCTTGTATAGGGAAAAACTGAAAAAAATCTACTTCTCTGGAACGATATGGCACGGAGCTCTCATGTATTACATGTAGCATCAGCTTATGGTCCTCTACTTAGTTTGTTCAAATGGTGACCCTGGGGTTAAATTTGTCCCCGCCCCGGGGGTCACAGTTTTACATAGACTTATATACGGAAAAAAATTTAAAAAATATTTTCTCGGAAACTACAAGAGCCAGAGGTTTGATATTTTGCATTTACTATAAGCTTATGGTCCTTTACCAAGTTTGTTCAAATGGTGACCCTGGGGTCACATTTGGCCCCGCCCCAAGGGTCACATGTTTTACATAGACATGTATAGGGAAAAACTTAAAAAATCTTCTTCTCTGAAACTGCAAGAGCCAGAGGTTTAATATTTTGCATTTGCTATAAGCTTATGGTCCTCTACCAAGTTTGTTCAAATGGTGACCCAGAGGTCACATTTGGGTCCGCCCCAGGGGTCACAGTTTTACATAGGCTTGTATAGGGAAAAACTGAAATAAATCTTCTTCTCTGGAACGATATGGCACGGAGCTCTCATGTATTACCTGTAGCATCAGCTTATGGTCCTCTACTTAGTTTGTTCAAATGGTGACCCTGGGGTCAAATTTGTCCCCGCCCCGGGGGTCACAGTTTTACATAGACTTATATAGGGAAAAAAATAAAAAATATATTTTCTCGGAAACTACAAGAGCCAGAGGTTTGATATTTTGCATTTACTATAAGCTTATGGTCCTTTTTACCAAGTTTGTTCAAATGGTGACCCTGGGGTCACATTTGGCCCCGCCCCAAGGGTCACATGTTTTACATAGACATGTATAGGGAAAAACTTAAAAAATCATCTTCTCTAGAACTGCAAGAGCCAGGGGTTTAATATTTTGCTTTTGCTATAAGCTTATGGTCCTCTACCAATTTTGTTCAAATGGTGACCCTGGGTCACTTTTGGCCCCGCCCCGGGGGTCACAGTTTTACATAGGCCTGTATAGGGAAAAACTGAAAAAAATCTTCTTCTCTGGAACTGCAAGAGCCAGAGGTTTAATATTTTGCTTTTGCTATAAGCTCATGGTCCTCTACCAATTTTGTTCAAATGGTGACCCTGGGTCACATTTGGCCCCGCCCCGGGGTTCACAGTTTTACATAGGCCTGTATAGGGAAAAACTAAAAAAAATCTTTTTCTCTGGAACTGCATGAGCCAGAGGTTTATAATATTTTGCATTTGCTATAAGCTTATGGTCCTCTACCAAGTTTGTCCAAATGGTGACCCTGGTGTCAAACTTGGTTGTGCCCCGGGGCTCAGAGTTTTATATAGACTTATATATATAGGAAAAAAATAATCTTCTCTGAACCTGCAAGAGCCAGAGGTTTAATATTTTGCATTTACTATTAGATTATGGTCCTCTACCAAGTTTGTTCAAATGGTGACCCCACTCCGTGGGTCACAGTTTTACATAGACTTATATTGGAAACACATTAAAGTCTTCTTCTCTGGAACTAAATGAGCCAGAGGTTTAATATTTTGCATTTACTATACTCTTTTGGTCCTTTACCAAGTTTATTCAAATGGTGACCTTGGGTTCACATTTGGCCCCACCCCAGGGGTCACGTTTTACATAGACTCTAAAACCACAAAGCACACCTCTCATATGTTACATGTAGCCCTGGGGTCACATTTGGCTCTGTCCAAGGTGTTACTCTCTAGCACCTTCATTTTGTATTTGATCTTTTATACCAAACTTTGTCAGTGTCTTAAACTGTCTATATCAATGTTATTATACACAACAGAGCCCACATTTCTTGAACAATCTTAACCAAACTTGCACAGATTATATATGACCATAAGATTTCGAAGAAGTTCGATAATGTGCCAGTACTCAGGTGATCGCTTTAGGGCCATCTTGGCCCTCTTGTATTGGTTCAAATTAACTCAGGTGAGCGATATAGGGCCATCATGGCCCTCTTGTTTATCATGCTCTTTCAAGGTCTTCATCATGACACCACATGTGCAAAAATGGAACGTGGCTCCATCGTAAATGGAGTGTCTACTATAGAATTTGCAGCAACTCTGCAGTTCTGCAGGTTAGAAGGTTCTAGGACCATTCTCCATATTGTATCTCGATGTAAATGGAGGATGAGCCTGGCATGTTCATTCCTGTTAGGCGCCATATAACCTTGCATGTGTTGGTGCGTCGTAAAACCCAATTCAATTCGAAATGTGGGTTTGAAGTTGGCACAGAGTTATAGTCTGTAATGTATGTTATCATCTGACTCCTCCATTGATTAAATTCACATTGTAATTAAGCTTAAATATTTTCTTAAATTTTGAAATTTATTTATAAAATATATATATAGAATCGGAAAAAGAATCCTAACATTGTTAATGTGTTAACAGTTTGTAATCTCGAACAGTGTATTAGGCAGAAATTCAAGAACTATGTGTGCAAAATAATTTGCTAACACGCGATACTCGCCATTTCGCAACAAGCGGGTGTCTGCTCTGGGTTAATTTATTTTTTACAGGTAAAGGTGGAAAAAGGGGATTTTTAGATCATGTTTCTTGTATAAATGTATGCAAAATATAACAATATTGAGAAGCTAAGATTTTTTTTTTACCCCAGCCACTCCAACAAATGAGAGCTGCGATTTTTCAAAAACGGCCTTGCAAAAGACGGCTGCACGGTTGGCTGGCTAATACACTGATCCGGAATATTACCATCTAGTAAAACAAATCGGTAAAAAATTATATTTTAGGGTTTCCAACTGGTGTAAGGAGAGACGTAATGCACCATTTTTGAAATCATTGTTTAGGCCTTTCATTGTTTAGGCCTGTTGTTAAAATCTGATAAAATCAAAGTTCCAATTACTACACTTTATTTTCTTTCTTTTAAGATTGTCATAATACGAATTAAAAAACAAAAAATTAAAAAATAAAAAATAACATAATAGGTTGTGAATGTTTTAATTTGAATAATTTCATGTACATGTGTGAAACATGTCTTCGACAATATGATTTCTGTGTCGGATTCTACAATTTCCATTTTAATTTGTTTTGCTTAAAAAAATGATCATTTGGAGAAAATACAAAGTATGTGCACCTTAAGGTTCCATTTTGTTCCTGGGCTAGAATAAGGCCACTCTATCCTTGCAGAGCGACAGAATTTCTCCAAAAGGACTCGTTTTGTCCCGACAAGAAATAAGGTCGCTCTCTTCCTGATTTTCTCCAATTGAGCATTCACTCCATGCTGTCATTTATGTCCCGCACATTGAAACTGGTCATCATGTAACCATTTGTGGATTCCCAGTTCCCACTTGAGAGGTTCCAGAAATGGGAAACCACAGAATTTGCAGAAAATCTGCAAAATTGCAGGCAAGAAGCTTCTAAGCCCATTCTGCATAACATTTTGTCTGTGGGTCTGGAATGTTCACATTGACCTTTTGTGTTAATGTCCCATAAAATCCCATCTAATATGCACCTTAAAGCCTTGTGATTATTGTTGCACGTGTAAAACAGTTTTGAGACAACCTGAATGTTCTATTTATAGTAACAGTATATCTCTATACATTCCATATCAAGCTACAATTGACAAAAAAATATAAAAATAATATATATCTTGTACGATCATGCATGTACATGCATAAATCATGTACATGTATGGTCATTTTTCCGAAAAATTATTTACATACATTTTGCTGTTCAGCACGAACTAGTTTTGTAACGGTATGTTTATACGATATATAATATGTAACTGTATGTACTGTTGATTTGTCAGATCAGTCATGAAGGAAGATGTCCTACTGCCACACCTCATATATATATTGAAATCTACACACTTTATATAGACATAAAATCCGCATTAGCTGTGTAGTGTATGAATCTTTTATGGGTATCTGGTGAAGATTGTGAATTCTGTTGCGAGGTATAACTGATTTATCATGACCAAGGCTCTGCTGAAGTTGTATAAAACACTTATACCGAGGGTTGGAAATTATAAAAATCTACAGTGCCTGTATTGACATGAATTTATATTTTCTGACTGGGACATATTAACATACATTTCATGCTAACCGCCATACCTCAGTGTGCAATGATCACTTTGGATTTGTGATTAAAATTTGAAACATGTGTTATACATGTAGCTCTTGTGGGTAGCCTTAACAAAAATGCTCTGTTGTACTTACTGGTTTGCCTTACAATGATTTAAAAATAACTATTGTATTTTCAGCTCACCTGAGCCGAAGACTTGCTTGAGCTATTGTGATCACTTTTTGTCCGTCTGTCAACAATAAACGACATCTCCTCTGAAACCGCATGGTCAATTTTGACCAGTCTTCACATGGATGATCCTTAGGTCATTGTTTTTCTAATTTGTTAAAATTAGGTCAATGCAACAAAGTTTGTACATTGAGATTTTGCATGTTTTACATAGACTTGTATAAAGGAAAAACTTGAAAAATATTCTTCGCAAACCACAAGGACTTCTTATATATTGCATGTTACATCAGCTTAGGGTCCTCTACCAAGTTTGTTCAAATGGTGACCCTGGGGTCAAATATGGCAACACCCAGGGTTAGAGTTATATACGTATAGGAACATTTTTAAAAAAGTCTTCTCTGAAACTACAAGAGCCAGAGATTTAATATTTTACTTTTACCGAAAAGTTATGGTCCTCTAACAAGTTTGTTCAACCCTCGGATCAAATTTGGCCTCGGCCCAGAGTTCACATGTTTTACATTGACTTATATAGGGAAAACCTTAAAAAATCTGCTTCTTTAAAACCACAAGGTATAGAGCTCTCATATCATTGCTTGTAGCTTATGGTCATTTACTGAGTTTGTGCAAATGGCAACCAAGGGGTCAAATTTGGCCTCGGCCCAGAGTTCACATGTTTTACATTGACTTATATAGGGAAAACCTTAAAAAATCTGCTTCTTTAAAACCACAAGGTATAGAGCTCTCATATTATTGCTTGTAGCATAAGCTTATGGTCATTTACTAAGTTTGTTCAAATGGCAACCCTGGGGTCAAATTTGGCCTCGGCCCAGAGTTCACGTTTTACATTGACATATAGGGAAAACCTTAAAAAGTCTGCTTCTTTAAAACCACAAGGTATAGAGCTCTCATATTATTGCTTGTAGCATAAGCTTTTGGTCATTTACTATATAAGTTTGTTCAGATGGTGACCCTGGTGTAAACCCATCCCCTCCTATTAAAAATCTTTTTCTCTTCTCCCCTATCACACTGAGGACAGTAACTGTTGGTCCCTGTATCAGACTGGAGACAGTTGGTATCCATATCACATTGGGGACAGTTGGAACATGCATCACACTGGGGACAGTTTGTACCCATATCACACTTGGAACAGTTGGTACCCGTATCACATTGGGGACAATTGGTACCCATATCTGACTGGGGACAGTTGTAATTTTGTGTGAGAACATAGTAGATTTTGCTGACAAGCTGAAAGTTAAATTTATGTTTATGGATACATTTTTGTTACATTTGTTATCATGCATTCTAGCTTGATTTTGTGTTTTGTTTGTTTTAAAGTTTGTTGCTTTTCATGAATTTTGCAATTTTGAATATTACAGCTGGACATCTTTTGTTGGTTAAATCACATCACATGGTCAACTTTACATATTTGTATGTACAATATTGACGTTTGCATGTTCTGATATCAATACAAGTTGGAACAATGTGAACATCTGAAAAGATATGTTGAAAAGATATGTTTTAAAGACGTTCCAACTTGTGCATCTGTGTTGAGGGTAGCACAAAGTGGATTAGTGTTCAGGGTAAAACTCTATAATTTCCCATGCGATCTATAGACATATCACTCGACCTGTAACTCTAGGAATCAGCCCCAGACACCTAATAAGACCCCTATAAGAACACAGAAACAGTGTATTTGTACTTAAGGGTTCTGATTAGGGGTCTAGCTATCTGAGAGTTTCAGGTGCCTGTGGCCTAAATTGGATATTAAAACAAAGATTGTGTGTGTGTGTCGTTCTAAGGTTTAACGTCCCTCCACCACATATCCCGATATGACTTCTTAAAGGGATGGACACAAAATAGTCTGGACAGATTAAAACAAAGATTGTGTGTGTGTGTGTCGTTCTACGGTTTAACGTCCCTCCACCACATATCCCGATAAGACTTCTTAAAGGGATGGGCACAAAAGAGTCTGGACAGATTAAAACAAAGATGGAGAGTTTTCTTGACTTAAAGGGATACAAGGAAATCTTGAAATTGTTATCGAACATTAAAATTATCGTCGTGATTTATTATTTTATCAAAGTTTTAAATATGTTATTGGTGCAATATAATCAACAGTTAGTAATAGGCCAAAAAAACAACAACTTTTAAGTGTCCTATAAATTAATTTGAAGTACGATAATTCGCCAGAGTGTGGAATGTACTTTTATGGAAGAAGAATTAATATTAATGATTGAACAAAATTAATGCAAGTTATTTAGAAAAACTAATGTGACGCAACAAGTTTTTAAAAATCAAGATTTTCTTGTGTCCCTTTAAATTATAAATAATTAGAATAACATAAGGTATCGAAAGATACAATTTCCTGTGTCCAGAGATAAATCAGCAGGTTAATAGAATATTTCTGGTTTGATTTAATTATATATAACTGGTAAATCAAGCTACAACAGAGTATATAGGGTAGTTTAGTTATTCTGAATGAGTTTACAAACAAAACAAAAAGTTTTGAACAGCAATTATTAAACAGTAAATTTATGCCTAATCTTCTTTATGAAAGTTTTGCTGCCTTTTATTACATATTTTATACTAATTTATATGGTTTGATTGTATAAGCAGTTATTTATACGAGTTCATATATTTGTACCAGAGCTTTTATTTATAATTATGCATGATACAGTTCTGCTTAAAGGTAAACTATGTACTAAGTATTAAAACATAAATTATTGCCATATTCTTCTGTGTTAACTTGTTATTTTGATACCACATAATTCTGACGTCATCATTATCATCCTCCTCATCACCATCCTCCTCCTCCTCCCTATCATCATCATCATCATCATCAACATCATCATCAACACTATCGTCATCGTCATCAGAACAATCATCACTGTCGTCATCACCATCATCACTGTAATCATAATTATCATCACTGTCATCATCACCACAATCATCATCATAATCACTTTCATCATCATCATCACTGTCATAATCATCATCACTGTCATCATCACCACAATCATCATCATAATCACTGTCATCATCATCATCACTGTCATCATCATCATCATCACTGTCATCATCATCATCACTGCCATCATCATCATTATCACCACAATCATCATCATCATCACTGTCATCATCATCATCACTATCATCACCACAGATATCACCATTATTAATGAAGGCAGTATAACCTACAGATAGTGTGCCATACATGTCCCCTACTGGTCCCAGGATAAGGGAACCATGTTACCCCACCATTATTAATGAAGGCAGTATAACCTACAGATAGTGTGCCATACAAGTCCCCTACTGGTCCCAGGATAAGGGAACCATGTTTCCCCACCATTATTAATGAAGGCAGTATAACCTACAGACAGTGTGCAATACAAATCCCCTACTGGTCCCAGGATAAGGGAACCATGTTTCCCCCACCATTATTAATGAAGGCAGTATAACCTACAGATAGTGTGCAATACAAGTTCCCTACTGGTCCCAGGATAAGGGAACCATGTTTCCCCCACCATTATTAATGAAGGCAGTATAACCTACAGATAGTGTGCAATACAAGTCCCCTACTGGTCCCAGGATAAGGGAACCATGTTTCCCCACCATTATTAATGAAGGCAGTAACCTACAGATAGTGTACAATACAAGTCCCCTACTTGTCCCAGGATAAGGGAACCATGTTTCCCCACCATTATTAATGAAGGCAGTAACCTACAGATAGTGTGCAATACAAGTCACCTACTGGTCCCAGGATAAGGGAACCATGTTTCCCCACCATTATTAATGAGGCAGTTTAACCTACAGATAGTGTGCAATACAAGTCCCCTACTGGTCCCAGGATAAGGGAACCATGTTTCCCCACCATTATTAATGAAGGCAGTATAACCTACAGATAGTGTGCCATACATGTCTCCTACTGGTCCCAGGATAAGGAAACCATGTTTCCCCACCATTATTAATGAAGGCAGTATAACCTACAGATAGTGTGCCATACATGTCCCCTACTGGTCCCAGGATAAGGGAACCATGTTTCCCCACCATTATTAATGAAGGCAGTATAACCTACAGAAAGTGTGCAATACAAGTCCCCTACTGGTCCCAGAATAAGGGAACCATGTTTCCCCACCATTATTAATGAAGGCAGTATAACCTACAGATAGTGTGCCATACAAGTCCCCTACTGATCTCAGGATAAGGGAACCATGTTTCCCACCATTATTAATGAAGGCAGTATAACCTACAGATAGTGTGCAATACAAGTCCCCTACTGGTCCCAGGATAAGGGAACCATGTTTCCCCACCATTATTAATGAAGGCAGTATAACCTACAGATAGTGTGCCATACAAGTCCCCTACTGATCCCAGGATAAGGGAACCATGTTTCCCACCATTATTAATGAAGGCAGTATAACCTACAGATAGTGTGCAATACAAGTCCCCTACTGGTCCCAGGATAAGGGAACCATGCATGTTTCTCCACCATTATTAATGAAGGCAGTATAACCTACAGATAGTGTGCCATACACGTCCCCTACTGGTCCCAGGATAGGGGAACCATGTTTCCCACCATTATTAATGAAGGCAGTATAACCTACTGATAGTGTGCCATACATGTCCCCTACTGGTCCCAGGATAGGGGAACCATGTTTCCCCACCATTATTAATGAAGGCAGTATAACCTACAGATAGTGTGCCATACATGTCCCCTACTGGTCCCAGGATAGGGAACCATGTTTCCCCACAATTATTAATGAAGGCAGTATAACCTACAGATAGTGTGCCATACATGTCCCATACTGGTCCCAGGATAAGGGAACCATGTTTCCCCACCATTATAAATGAAGGCAGTATAACCTACAGATAGTGTGCCATACAAGTCCCCTACTGATCCCAGGATAAGGGAACCATGTTTCCCACCATTATTAATGAAGGCAGTAACCTACAGATAATGTGCAATAGAAGTCCCCTACTGGTCCCAGGATAAGGGAACCATGTTTCCCCACCATTATTAATAAAGGCAGTAACCTACAGATAGTGTGCAATACAAGTCCCCTACTGGTCCCAGGATAAGGGAACCATGTTTTCCCACCATTATTAATGAAGGCAGTTTAACCTACAGAAAGTGTGCAATACAAGTCCCCTACTGGTCCCAGAATAAGGGAACCATGTTTCCCCACCATTATTAATGAAGGCAGTATAACCTACAGATAGTGTGCCATACAAGTCCCCTACTGATCCCAGGATAAGGGAACCATGTTTCCCACCATTATTAATGAAGGCAGTATAACCTACAGATAGTGTGCAATACAAGTCCCCTACTGATCCCAGGATAAGGGAACCATGTTTCCACACGATTATTAATGAAGGCAGTATAACCTACAGATAGTGTGCAATACAAGTTCCCTACTGGTCCCAGGATAAGGGAACCATGCATGTTTCTCCACCATTATTAATGAAGGCAGTATAACCTACTGATAGTGTGCCATACACGTCCCCTACTGGTCCCAGGATAGGGGAACCATGTTTCCCCACCATTATTAATGAAGACAGTATAACCTACAGATAGTGTGCCATACATGTCCCCTACTGGTCCCAGGATAGGGGAGCCATGTTTCCCCACCATTATTAATGAAGGCAGTATAACCTACAGATAGTGTGCCATACATGTCCCATACTGGTCCCAGGATAAGGGAACCATGTTTCCCCACCATTATTAATGAAGGCAGTATAACCTACAGATAGTGTGCCATACAAGTCCTCAACTGATCCCAGGATAAGGGAACCATGTTTCGCACCATTATTAATGAAGGCAGTAACCTACAGATAGTGTGCAATACAAGTCCCCTACTGGTCCCAGGATAAGGGAACCATGTTTCCACACCATTATTAATGAAGGCAGTAACCTACAGATAGTGTGCAATACAAGTCCCCTACTGGTCCCAGGATAGGGGAACCATGTTTCCCCACCATTATTAATGAAGGCAGTAACCTACAGATAGTGTGCAATACAAGTCCCCTACTGGTCCCAGGATAAGGGAACCATGTTTCCCCACCATTATTAATGAAGGCAGTAACCTACATATAGTGGGCAATACAAGTCCCCTACTGGTCCCAGGATAAGGGAACCATGTTTCCCCACCATTATTAATGAAGGCAGTAACCTACATATAGTGGGCAATACAAGTCCCCTACTGGTCCCAGGATAAGGGAACCATGTTTCCTAACCATTATTAATGAAAGCAGTAACCTACATATAGTGTGCAATACAAGTCCCCTACTGGTCCCAGGATAAGGGAACCATGTTTCCCTACCATTATTAATGAAGGCAGTATAACCTACAGATAGTGTGCAATACAAGTCCCCTACTGGTCCCAGGATAGGGAGACCATGTTTCCCAACCATTATTAATGAAGGCAGTATAACCTACAGATAGTGTGCCATACAAGTCCCCTACTGGTCCCAGGATAGGGAAACCATGTTTCCCCACCATTATTAATGAAGGCAGTATAACCTACAGATAGTGTGCCATACAAGTCCCCTACTGGTCCCAGGATAGGGGAACCATGTTTCCACACCATTATTAATGTCCCCTACTGGTCCCAGGATAACGGAACCATGTTTCCCCACCATTATTAATGAAGGCAGTAACCTACAGATAGAGTGCAATACAAGTCCCCTACTGGTCCCAGGATAAGGGAACCATGTTTCTCCACCATTATTAATGAAGGCAGTATAACCTACAGATAGTTTGCCATACAAGTCCCCTATTGGTCCACGATAAGGGAACCATGTTTCCCCACCATTATTAATGAAGGCAGTATAACCTACATATAGTGTGCAATACAAGTCCCCTACTGGTCCCAGGATAAGGGAACCATGTTTCCCCACCATTATTAATGAAGGCAATATAACCTACAGATAGAGTGCCATACATGTCTCCTACTGGTCCCAGGATAGGGGAACCATGTTTCCCCACCATTATTAATGAAGGCAGTATAACCTACATATAGTGTGCAATACAAGTCCCCTACTGGTCCCAGGATAAGGGAACCATGTTTCCCCACCATTATTAATGAAGGCAATATAACCTACAGATAGTGTGCCATACATGTCTCCTACTGGTCCCAGGATAGGGGAACCATGTTTCCCCACCATTATTAATGAAAGCAGTATAACCTACAGATAGTGTGCAATACAAGTCCCCTACTGGTCCCAGGATAAGGGACCCATGTTTCCCCACCATTATTAATGAAGGCAGTATAACCTACAGAAAGTGTGCAATACAAGTCCCCTACTGGTCCCAGGATAAGGGAACCATGTTTTCCCACCATTATTAATGAAGGCAGTTTAACCTACAGATAGTGTGCAATACAAGTCCCCTACTGGTCCCAGGATAAGGGAACCATGTTTCCCCACCATCATTAATGAAGGCAGTATAACCTACAGATAGTGTGCAATACAAGTCCCCTACTGGTCCCAGGATAGGGGAACCATGTTTCCCCACCATTATTAATGAAGGCAGTAACCTACAGATAGTGTGCAATACAAGTCCCCTACTGGTCCCAGGATAAGGGAACCATGTTTCCCCACCATTATTAATGAAGGCAGTAACCTACATATAGTGGGCAATTCAAGTCCCCTACTGGTCCCAGGATAATGGAACCATGTTTCCTAACCATTATTAATGAAGGAAGTAACCTACAGATAGTGTGCAATACAAGTCCCCTACTGGTCCCAGGATAAGGGAACCATGTTTCCCTACCATTATTAATGAAGGCAGTATAACCTACAGATAGTGTGCAATACAAGTCCCCTACTGGTCCCAGGATAGGGGAACCATGTTTCCCCACCATTATTAATGAAGGCAGTATAACCTACAGATAGTGTGCCATACAAGTCCCCTACTGGTCCCAGGATAGGGGAACCATGTTTCCCCACCATTATTAATGAAGGCAGTATAACCTACAGATAGTGTGCCATACAAGTCCCCTACTGGTCCCAGGATAGGGGAACCATGATTCCACACCATTATTAATGTCCCCTACTGGTCCCAGGATAACGGAACCATGTTTCCCCACCATTATTAATGAAGGCAGTAACCTACAGATAGAGTGCAATACAAGTCCCCTACTGGTCCCAGGATAAGGGAACCATGTTTCCCCACCATTATTAATGAAGGCAGTATAACCTACAGATAGTGTGCCATACAAGTCCCCTACTGGTCCACGATAAGGGAACCATGCTTCCCCACCATTATTAATGAAGGCAGTATAACCTACATATAGTGTGCAATACAAGTCCCCTACTGGTCCCAGGATAAGGGAACCATGTTTCCCCACCATTATTAATGAAGGCAATATAACCTACAGATAGTGTGCCATACATGTCTCCTACTGGTCCCAGGATAGGGGAACCATGTTTCCCCACCATTATTAATGAAGGCAGTATAACCTACATATAGTGTGCAATACAAGTCCCCTACTGGTCCCAGGATAAGGGAACCATGTTTCCCCACCATTATTAATGAAGGCAATATAACCTACAGATAGTGTGCCATACATGTCTCCTACTGGTCCCAGGATAGGGGAACCATGTTTCCCCACCATTATTAATGAAAGCAGTATAACCTACAGATAGTGTGCAATACAAGTCCCCTACTGGTCCCAGGATAAGGGACCCATGTTTCCCCACCATTATTAATGAAGGCAGTATAACCTACAGAAAGTGTGCAATACAAGTCCCCTACTGGTCCCAGGATAAGGGAACCATGTTTTCCCACCATTATTAATGAAGGCAGTTTAACCTACAGATAGTGTGCAATACAAGTCCCCTACTGGTCCCAGGATAAGGGAACCATGTTTCCCCACCATTATTAATGAAGGCAGTATAACCTACAGATAGTGTGCCATACAAGTCCCCTACTGGTCCACGATAAGGGAACCATGTTTCCCCACCATTATTAATGAAGGCAGTAACCTACAGATAGTGTGCCATACAAGTCCCCTACTGGTCCCAGGATAGGGGAACCATGTTTCCCCACCATTATTAATGAAGGCAGTAACCTACAGATAGTGTGCCATACATGTCTCCTACTGGTCCACGATAAGGGAACCATGTTTCCCCACCAATATTAATGAAGGCAGTATAATCTACAGATAGTGTGCCATACATGTCTCCTACTGGTCCCAGGATAAGGGAACCATGTTTCCCCACCATTATTAATGAAGGCAGTATAACCTACAGATAGTGTGCCATACATGTCCCCTACTGGTCCCAGGATAAGGGAACCATGTTTCCCCACCATTATTAATGAAGGCAGTATAACCTACAGATAGTGTGCCATACATGTCCCCTACTGGTCCCAGGATAGGGGAACCATGTTTCCCACCATTATTAATGAAGGCAGTATAACCTACTGATAGTGTGCCATACACGTCCCCTACTGGTCCCAGGATAGGGGAACCATGTTTCCCCACCATTATTAATGAAGGCAGTATAACCTGCAAATAGTGTGCCATACATGTCCCCTACTGGTCCCAGGATAGGGGAGCCATGTTTCCCCACCATTATTAATGAAGGCAGTATAACCTACAGATAGTGTGCCATACATGTCCCATACTGGTCCCAGGATAAGGGAACCATGTTTCCCCACCGTTATTAATGAAGGCAGTATAACCTACAGATAGTGTGCAATACAAGTCCCCAACTGATCCCAGGATAAGGGAACCATGTTTCCCACCATTATTAATGAAGGCAGTAACCTACAGATAGTGTGCAATACAAGTCCCCTACTGGTCCCAGGATAAGGGAACCATGTTTCCCCACCATTATTAATGAAGGCAGTATAACCTACAGATAGTGTGCAATACAAGTCCCCTACTGGTCCCAGGATAGGGGAACCATGTTTCCCCACCATTATTAATGAAGGCAGTAACCTACAGATAGTGTGCAATACAAGTCCCCTACTGGTCCAAGGATAAGGGAACCATGTTTCCCCATCATTATTAATGAAGGCAGTAACCTACATATAGTGGGCAATACAAGTCCCCTACTGGTCCCAGGATAAGATAACCATGTTTCCTAACCATTATTAATGAAGGAAGTAACCTACAGATAGTGTGCAATACAAGTCCCCTACTGGTCCCAGGATAAGGGAACCATGTTTCCCCACCATTATTAATGAAGGCAGTATAACCTACAGATAGTGTGCAATACAAGTCCCCCACTGGTCCCAGGATAGGGGAACCATGTTTCCCCACCATTATTAATGAAGGCAGTATAACCTACAGATAGTGTGCCATACAAGTCCCCTACTGGTCCCAGGATAGGGGAACCATGTTTCCCCACCATTATTAATGTCCCCTACTGGTCCCAGGATAACGGAACCATGTTTCCCCACCATTATTAATGAAGGCAGTAACCTACAGATAGAGTGCAATACAAGTCCCCTACTGGTCCCAAGATAAGATAACCATGTTTCCCCACCATTATTAATGAAGGCAGTATAACCTACAGATAGTGTGCAATACAAGTCCCCTACTGATCCGAGGATGAGGGAACCATGTTTCCGACCATTATTAATGAAGGCAGTATAACCTACAGATAGTGTGCAATACAAGTCCCCTACTGGTCCCAGGATAAGGGAACCATGCATGTTTCTCCACCATTATTAATGAAGGCAGTATAACCTACAGATAGTGTGCCATACATGTCCCCTACTGGTCCCAGGATAGGGGAACCATGTTTCCCACCATTATTAATGAAGGCAGTATAACCTACTGATAGTGTGCCATACATATCCCCTACTGGTCCCAGGATAGGGGAACCATGTTTCCCCACCATTATTAATGAAGGCAGTATAACCTACAGATAGTGTGCCATACATGTCCCCTACTGGTCCCAGGATAGGGAACCATGTTTCACCACCATTATTAATGAAAGCAGTATAACCTACAGATAGTGTGCCATACATGTCCCATACTGGTCCCAGGATAAGGGAACCATGTTTCCCCACCATTATTAATGAAGGCAGTATAACCTACAGATAGTGTGCCATACAAGTCCCCTACTGATCCCAGGATAAGGGAACCATGTTTCCCACCATTATTAATGAAGGCAGTAACCTACAGATAGTGTGCAATACAAGTCCCCTACTGGTCCCAGGATAAGGGAACCATGTTTCCCCACCATTATTAATGAAGGCAGTAACCTACAGATAGTGTGCAATACAAGTCCCCTACTGGTCCCAGGATAAGGGAACCATGTTTCCCCACCATTATTAATGAAGGCAGTATAACCTACAGATAGTGTGCAATACAAGTCCCCTACTGGTCCCAGGATAGGGGAACCATGTTTCCCCACCATTATTAATGGAGGCAGTAACCTACAGATAGTGTGCAATACAAGTCCCCTACTGGTCCCAGGATAAGAGAACCATGTTTCCCCACCATTATTAATGAAGGCAGTATAACCTACAGATAGTGTGCCATACAAGTCCCCAACTGATCCCAGGATAAGGGAACCATGTTTCTCACCATTATTAATGAAGGCAGTAACCTACAGACAGTGTGCAATACAAGTCCCCTACTAGTCCTAGGATAAGGGAACCATGTTTCCCCACCATTATTAATGAAGGCAGTATAACCTACAGATAGTGTGCAATACAAGTCCCCTACTGGTCTCAGGATAGGGGAACCATGTTTCCCCACCATTATTAATGAAGGCAGTAACCTACAGATAGTGTGCAATACAAGTCCCCTACTGGTCCCAGGATAAGGGAACCATGTTTCCCCACCATTATTAATGAAGGCAGTAACCTACATATAGTGGGCAATACAAGTCCCCTACTGGTCTCAGGATAGGGGAACCATGTTTCCCCACCATTATTAATGAAGGCAGTAACCTACATATAGTGTGCAATACAAGTCCCCTACTGGTCCCAGGATAAGGGAACCATGTTTCCACACCATTATTAATGAAGGCAGTATAACCTACAGATAGTGTGCAATACAAGTCCCCTACTGGTCCCAGGATAGGGGAACCATGTTTCCCCACCATTATTAATGAAGGCAGTATAACCTACAGATAGTGTGCCATACAAGTCCCCTACTGGTCCCAGGATAGGGGAACCATGTTTCCCCACCATTATTAATGTCCCCTACTGGTCCCAGGATAACGGAACCATGTTTCCCCACCATTATTAATGAAGGCAGTAACCTACAGATAGAGTGCAATACAAGTCCCCTACTGGTCCCAAGATAACGGAACCATGTTTCCCCACCATTATTAATGAAGGCAGTATAACCTACATATAGTGTGCAATACAAGTCCCCTACTGGTCCCAGGATAAGGGAACCATGTTTCCCCACCATTATTAATGAAGGCAGTATAACCTACAGATAGTGTGCCATACATGTCCCCTACTGGTCCCAGGATAGGGGAACCATGTTTCCCACCATTATTAATGAAGGCAGTATAACCTACTGATAGTGTGCCATACATATCCCCTACTGGTCCCAGGATAGGGGAACCATGTTTCCCCACCATTATTAATGAAGGCAGTATAACCTACAGATAGTGTGCCATACATGTCCCCTACTGGTCCCAGGATAGGGAACCATGTTTCCCCACCATTATTAATGAAGGCAGTATAACCTACAGATAGTGTGCCATACATGTCCCATACTGGTCCCAGGATAAGGGAACCATGTTTCCCCACCATTATTAATGAAGGCAGTATAACCTACAGATAGTGTGCCATACAAGTCCCCTACTGATCCCAGGATAAGGGAACCATGTTTCCCACCATTATTAATGAAGGCAGTAACCTACAGATAGTGTGCAATACAGGTCCCCTACTGGTCCCAGGATAAGGGAACCATGTTTCCCCACCATTATTAATGAAGGCAGTAACCTACAGATAGTGTGCAATACAAGTCCCCTACTGGTCCCAGGATAAGGGAACCATGTTTCCCCACCATTATTAATGAAGGCAGTATAACCTACAGATAGTGTGCAATACAAGTCCCCTACTGGTCCCAGGATAGGGGAACCATGTTTCCCCACCATTATTAATGGAGGCAGTAACCTACAGATAGTGTGCAATACAAGTCCCCTACTGGTCCCAGGATAAGGGAACCATGTTTCCCCACCATTATTAATGAAGGCAGTAACCTACATATAGTGGGCAATACAAGTCCCCTACTGGTCCCAGGATAAGGGAACCATGTTTCCTAACCATTATTAATGAAGGCAGTAACCTACAGATAGTGTGCAATACAAGTCCCCTACTGGTCCCAGGATAAGGGAACCATGTTTCCCCACCATTATTAATGAAGGCAGTATAACCTACAGATAGTGTGCAATACAAGTCCCCTACTGGTCCCAGGATAGGGGAACCATGTTTTCCCACCATTATTAATGGAGGCAGTAACCTACAGATAGTGTGCAATACAAGTCCCCTACTGGTCCCAGGATAAGGGAACCATGTTTCCCCACCATTATTAATGAAGGCAGTAACCTACATATATTGGGCAATACAAGTCCCCTACTGGTCCCAGGATAAGGGAACCATGTTTCCTAACCATTATTAATGAAGGCAGTAACCTACAGATAGTGTGCAATACAAGTCCCCTACTGGTCCCAGGATTAGGGAACCATGTTTCCCCATCATTATTAATGAAGGCAGTATAACCTACAGATAGTGTGCAATACAAGTCCCCTACTGGTCCCAGGATAAGGGAACCATGTTTCCCCACCATTATTAATGAAGGCAGTAACCTACAGATAGTGTGCAATACAAGTCCCCTACTGGTCCCAGGATAAGGGAACCATGTTTCCCCACAATTATTAATGAAGGCAGTATAACATACAGATAGTGTGCAATACAAGTCCCCTACTGGTCCCAGGATAAGGGAACCATGTTTCCCCACCATTATTAATGAAGGCAGTATAACCTACAGATAGTGTGCAATACAAGTCCCCTACTGGTCCCAGGATAAGGGAACCATGTTTTCCAACCATTATTAATGAAGGCAGTTTAACCTACAGATAGTGTGCAATACAAGTCCCCTACTGGTCCCAGGATAAGGGAACCATGTTTCCCCACCATTATTAATGAAGGCAGTATAACCTACAGATAGTGTGCCATACAAGTCCCCTACTGGTCCACGATAAGGAAACCATGTTTCCCCACCATTATTAATGAAGGCAGTAACCTACAGATAGTGTGCCATACAAGTCCCCTACTGGTCCCAGGATAGGGGAACCATGTTTCCCCACCATTATTAATGAAGGCAGTAACCTACAGATAGTGTGCCATACATGTATCCGACTGGTCCACGATAAGGGAACCATGTTTCCCCACCATTATTAATGAAGGCAGTATAACCTACAGATAGTGTGCAATACATGTCCCCTACTGGTCCCAGGATAAGGGAACCATGTTTCCCCACCATTATTAATGAAGGCAGTATAACCTACAGAAAGTGTGCAATACAAGTCCCCTACTGGTCCCAGAATAAGGGAACCATGTTTCCCCACCATTATTAATGAAGGCAGTATAACCTACAGATAGTGTGCCATACAAGTCCCCTACTGATCCCAGGATAAGGGAACCATGTTTCCCACCATTATTAATGAAGGCAGTATAACCTACAGATAGTGTGCAATACAAGTCCCCTACTGATCCGAGGATAAGGGAACCATGTTTCCCACCATTATTAATGAAGGCAGTATAACCTACAGATAGTGTGCAATACAAGTCCCCTACTGGTCCCAGGATAAGGGAACCATGCATGTTTCTCCACCATTATTAATGAAGGCAGTATAACCTACAGATAGTGTGCCATTCATGTCCCCTACTGGTCCCAGGATAGGGGAACCATGTTTCCCACCATTATTAATGAAGGCAGTATAACCTACTGATAGTGTGCCATACACGTCCCCTACTGGTCCCAGGATAGGGGAACCATGTTTCCCCACCATTATTAATGAAGACAGTATAACCTACAGATAGTGTGCCATACATGTCCCCTACTGGTCCCAGGATAGGGGAGCCATGTTTCACCACCATTATTAATGAAGGCAGTATAACCTACAGATAGTGTGCCATACATGTCCCATACCGGTCCCAGGATAAGGGAACCATGTTTCCCCACCATTATTAATGAAGGCAGTATAACCTACAGATAGTGTGCCATACAAGTCCCCAACTGATCCCAGGATAAGGGAAACATGTTTCGCACCATTATTAATGAAGGCAGTAACCTACAGATAGTGTGCAATACAAGTCCCCTACTGGTCCCAGGATAAGGGAACCATGTTTCCCCACCATTATTAATGAAGGCAGTAACAGATAGTGTGCAATACAAGTCCCCTACTGGTCCCAGGATAAGGGAACCATGTTTCCCCACCATTATTAATGAAGGCAGTATAACCTACAGATAGTGTGCAATACAAGTCCCCTACTGGTCCCAGGATAGGGGAACCATGTTTCCCCACCATTATTAATGAAGGCAGTAACCTACAGATAGTGTGCAATACAAGTCCCCTACTGGTCCCAGGATAAGGGAACCATGTTTCCCCACCATTATTAATGAAGGCAGTAACCTACATATAGTGGACAATACAAGTCCCCTACTTGTCCGAGGACAAGGGAACCATGTTTCCTAACCATTATTAATGAAGGAAGTAACCTACAGATAGTGTGCAATACAAGTCCCCTACTGGTCCCAGGATAAGGGAACCATGTTTCCCTACCATTATTAATGAAGGCAGTATAACCTACAGATAGTGTGCAATACAAGTCCCCTACTGGTCCCAGGATAGGGGAACCATGTTTCCCCACCATTATTAATGAAGGCAGTATAACCTACAGATAGTGTGCCATACAAGTCCCCTACTGGTCCCAGGATAGGGGAACCATGTTTCCCCACCATTATTAATGAAGGCAGTATAACTTACAGATAGTGTGCAATACAAGTCCCCTACTGGTCCCAGGATAGGGGAACCATGTTTCCCCACCATTATTAATGTCCCCTACTGGTCCCAGGATAAGGGAACCATGTTTCCCCACCATTATTAATGAAGGCAGTAACCTACAGATAGAGTGCAATACAAGTCCCCTACTGGTCCCAAGATAAGGGAACCATGTTTCCCCACCATTATTAATGAAGGCAGTATAACCTACATATAGTGTGCAATACAAGTCGCCTACTGGTCCCAGGATAAGGGAACCATGTTTCCCCACCATTATTAATGAATGCAATATAACCTACAGATATTGTGCCATACATGTCTCCTACTGGTCCCAGGATAGGGGAACCATGTTTCCCCACCATTATTAATGAAGGCAGTATAACCTACAGATAGTGTGCAATACAAGTCCCCTACTGGTCCCAGGATAAGGGAACCATGTTTCCCCACCATTATTAATGAAGGCAGTATAACCTACAGATAGTGTGCAATACAAGTCCCCTACTGGTCCCAGGATAAGGGAACCATGTTTTCCCACCATTATTAATGAAGGCGGTTTAACCTACAGATAGTGTGCAATACAAGTCCCCTACTGGTCCCAGGATAAGGGAACCATGTTTCCCCACCATTATTAATGAAGGCAGTATAACCTACAGATAGTGTGCCATACAAGTCCCCTACTGGTCCACGATAAGGGAACCATGTTTCCCCACCATTATTAATGAAGGCAGTAACCTACAGATAGTGTGCCATACAAGTCCCCTACTGGTCCCAGGATAGGGGAACCATGTTTCCCCACCATTATTAATGAAGGCAGTAACCTACAGATAGTGTGCCATACATGTCTCCTACTGGTCCACGATAAGGGAACCATGTTTCCCCACCATTATTAATGAAGGCAGTATAACCTACAGATAGTGTGCCATACATGTCTCCTACTGGTCCCAGGATAAGGGAACCATGTTTCCCCACCATTATTAATGAAGGCAGTATAACCTACAGATAGTGTGCCATACATGTCCCCTACTGGTCCCAGGATAAGGGAACCATGTTTCCCCACCATTATTAATGAAGGCAGTATTACCTACAGAAAGTGTGCAATACAAGTCCCCTACTGGTCCCAGAATAAGGGAACCATGTTTCCCCACCATTATTAATGAAGGCAGTATAACCTACAGATAGTGTGCCATACAAGTCCCCTACTGATCCCAGGATAAGGGAACCATGTTTCCCACCATTATTAATGAAGGCAGTATAACCTACAGATAGTGTGCAATACAAGTCCCCTACTGATCCCAGGATAAGGGAACCATGTTTCCCACCATTATTAATGAAGGTAGTATAACCTACAGATAGTGTGCAATACAAGTCCCCTACTGGTCCCAGGATAAGGGAACCATGCATGTTTCTCCACCATTATTAATGAAGGCAGTATAACCTACAGATAGTGTGCCATACATGTCCCCTACTGGTCCCAGGATAGGGGAACCATGTTTCCCACCATTATTAATGAAGGCAGTATAACCTACTGATAGAGTGCCATACACGTCCCCTACTGGTCCCAGGATAGGGGAACCATGTTTCCCCACTATTATTAATGAAGGCAGTATAACCTACAGATAGTGTGCCATACATGTCCCCTACTGGTCCCAGGATAGGGGAGCCATGTTTCCCCACCATTATTAATGAAGGCAGTATAACCTACAGATAGTGTGCCATACATGTCCCATACTGGTCCCAGGATAAGGGAACCATGTTTCCCCACCATTATTAATGAAGGCAGTATAACCTACAGATAGTGTGCCATACAAGTCCCCAACTGATCCCATGATAAGGGAACCATGTTTCCCGTCATTATTAATGAAGGCAGTAACCTACAGATAGTGTGCAATACAAGTCCCCTACTGGTCCCAGGATAAGGGAACCATGTGTCCCCACCATTATTAATGAAAGCAGTAACCTACAGATAGTGTGCAATACAAGTCCCCTACTGGTCCCAGGATAAGGGAACCATGTTTCCCCACCATTATTAATAAAGGCAGTATAACCTACAGATAGTGTGCAATACAAGTCCCCTACTGGTCCCAGGATAGGGGAACCATGTTTCCCCACCATTATTAATGAAGGCAGTAACCTACAGATAGTGTGCAATACAAGTCCCCTACTGGTCCCAGGATAAGGGAACCATGTTTCCCCACCATTATTAATGAAGGCAGTAACCTACATATAGTGGGCAATACAAGTCCCCTACTGGTCCCAGGATAAGGTAACCATGTTTCCTAACCATCATTAATGAAGGAAGTAACCTACAGATAGTGTGCAATACAAGTCCCCTACTGGTCCCAGGATAAGGGAACCATGTTTCCCCACCATTATTAATGAAGGCAGTATAACCTACAGATAGTGTGCAATACAAATCCCCTACTGGTCCCAGGATAGGGGAACCATGTTTCCCCACCATTATTAATGAAGGCAGTATAACCTATAGATAGTGTGCCATACAAGTCCCCTACTGGTCCCAGGATAGGGGAACCATGTTTCCCCACCATTATTAATGTCCCCTACTGGTCCCAGGATAACGGAACCATGTTTCCCCACCATTATTAATGAAGGCAGTAACCTACAGATAGTGTGCAATACAAGTCCCCTACTGATCCCAGGATAAGGGAACCATGTTTCCCACCATTATTAATGAAGGCAGTATAACCTACAGATAGTGTGCAATACAAGTCCCCTACTGGTCCCAGGATAAGGGAACCATGCATGTTTCTCCACCATTATTAATGAAGGCAGTATAACCTACAGATAGTGTGCCATACATGTCCCCTACTGGTCCCAGGATAGGGGAACCATGTTTCCCACCATTATTAATGAAGGCAGTATAACCTACTGATAGAGTGCCATACACGTCCCCTACTGGTCCCAGGATAGGGGAACCATGTTTCCCCACTATTATTAATGAAGGCAGTATAACCTACAGATAGTGTGCCATACATGTCCCCTACTGGTCCCAGGATAGGGGAGCCATGTTTCCCCACCATTATTAATGAAGGCAGTATAACCTACAGATAGTGTGCCATACATGTCCCATACTGGTCCCAGGATAAGGGAACCATGTTTCCCCACCATTATTAATGAAGGCAGTATAACCTACAGATAGTGTGCCATACAAGTCCCCAACTGATCCCATGATAAGGGAACCATGTTTCCCGTCATTATTAATGAAGGCAGTAACCTACAGATAGTGTGCAATACAAGTCCCCTACTGGTCCCAGGATAAGGGAACCATGTTTCCCCACCATTATTAATGAAAGCAGTAACCTACAGATAGTGTGCAATACAAGTCCCCTACTGGTCCCAGGATAAGGGAACCATGTTTCCCCACCATTATTAATAAAGGCAGTATAACCTACAGATAGTGTGCAATACAAGTCCCCTACGGGTCCCAGGATAGGGGAACCATGTTTCCCCACCATTATTAATGAAGGCAGTAACCTACAGATAGTGTGCAATACAAGTCCCCTACTGGTCCCAGGATAAGGGAACCATGTTTCCCCACCATTATTAATGAAGGCAGTAACCTACATATAGTGGGCAATACAAGTCCCCTACTGGTCCCAGGATAAGGTAACCATGTTTCCTAACCATCATTAATGAAGGAAGTAACCTACAGATAGTGTGCAATACAAGTCCCCTACTGGTCCCAGGATAAGGGAACCATGTTTCCCCACCATTATTAATGAAGGCAGTATAACCTACAGATAGTGTGCAATACAAATCCCCTACTGGTCCCAGGATAGGGGAACCATGTTTCCCCACCATTATTAATGAAGGCAGTATAACCTATAGATAGTGTGCCATACAAGTCCCCTACTGGTCCCAGGATAGGGGAACCATGTTTCCCCACCATTATTAATGTCCCCTACTGGTCCCAGGATAACGGAACCATGTTTCCCCACCATTATTAATGAAGGCAGTAACCTACAGATAGAGTGCAATACAAGTCCCCTACTGGTCCCAAGATAAGGGAACCATGTTTCGCCACCATTATTAATGAAGGCAGTATAACCTACATATAGTGTGCAATACAAGTCCCCTACTGGTCCCAAGATAAGGGAACCATGTTTCCCCACCATTATTAATGAAGGCAGTAACCTACATATAGTGTGCAATACAAGTCCACTACTGGTCCCAGGATAAGAGAACCATCTTTCCCCACCATTATTAATGAAGGCAATATAACCTACAGATAGTGTGCCATACATGTCTCGTACTGGTCCCAGGATAGGGGAACCATGTTTCCCCACCATTATTAATGAAGGCAGTATAACCTACAGATAGTGTGCCATACATGTCTCCTACTGGTCCCAGGATAGGGGAACCATGTTTCCCCACCATTATTAATGAAGGCAGTATAACCTACAGATAGTGTGCAATACAAGTCCCCTACTGTTCCCAGGATAAGGGAACCATGTTTCCCCACCATGATTAATGAAGGCAGTATAACCTACAGATAGTATGCAATACAAGTCCCCTCCTGGTCCCAGGATAAGGGAACCATGTTTCCCCACCATTATTAATGAAGGTAGTATAACCTACAGATAGTGTGCAATACAAGTCCCCTACTGGTCCCAGGATAAGGGAACCATGTTTCCCCACCATTATTAATGAAGGCAGTATAACCTACAGACAGTGTGCAATACAAGTCCCCTACTGGTCCCAGGATAAGGGAACCATGTTTACCCACTATTATTAATGAAGGCCGTATAACCTACAGACAGTGTGCAATACAAGTCCCCTACTGGTCCCAGGATAAGGGAACCATGTTTACCCACCATTATTAATGAAGGTAGTATAACCTACAGATAGTGTGCAATACAAGTCCCCTACTGGTCCCAGGATAAGGGAACCATGTTTACCCACCATTATTAATGAAGGCAGTAACCTACAGATAGTGTGCAATACAAGTCCCCTACTGGTCCCAGGATAAGGGAACCATGTTTCCCCACCATTATTAATGAAGGTAGTATAACCTACAGATAGTGTGCAATACAAGTCCCCTACTGGTCCCAGGATAAGGGAACCATGTTTCCCCACCATTATTAATGAAGGCAGTGAAACCTCCAGACAGTGTGCCATACAAGTCTCCTACTGATCCCAGGATAAGGGAACCATGTTTCCCCACCATTATTAATGAAGGCAGTATAACCTACAGATAGTGTGCCATACAAGTCCCCTACTGATCCCAGGATAAGGGAACCATGTTTCGCCACCATTATTAATGAAGGCAGTAACCTACAGATAGTGTGCAATACAAGTCCCCTATTGATCCCAGGATAAGGGAACCATGTTTCCCCACCATTATTAATGAAGGCAGTAACCTACAGATAGTGTGCCATACATGTCCCCTACTGGTCCCAGGATAAGGGAACCATGTTTCCCCACCATTATTAATGAAGGCAGTAACCTACAGATAGTGTGCCATACATGTCCCCTACTGGTCCCAGGATAAGGGAACCATGTTTCCCCACCATTATTAATGAAGGCAGTAACCTACAGATAGTGTGCCATACATGTCCCCTACTGGTCCCAGGATAAGGGAACCATGTTTCCCCACCATTATTAATGAAGGCAGTAACCTACAGATAGTGTGCCATACATGTCCCCTACTGGTCCCAGGATAAGGGAACCATGTTTCCCCACCATTATTAATGAAGGCAGTAACCTACAGATAGTATGCCATACATGTCCCCTACTGGTCCCAGGATAAGGGAACCATGTTTCCCCACCATTATTAATGAAGGCAGTAACCTACAGATAGTGTGCCATACATGTCCCCTACTGGTCCAAGGATAAGGGAACCATGTTTCCCCACCATTATTAATGAAGGCAGTAACCTACAGATAGTGTGCCATACATGTCCCCTACTGGTCCCAGGATAAGGGAACCATGTTTCCCCACCATTATTAATGAAGGCAGTATAACCTACAGATAGTGTGCCATACATGTCCCCTACTGGTCCCAGGATAAGGGAACCATGTTTCCCCACCATTATTAATGAAGGCAGTAACCTACAGATAGTGTGCCATACATGTCCCCTACTGGTCCCAGGATAAGGGAACCATGTTTCCCCACCATTATTAATGAAGGCAGTAACCTACAGATAGTGTGCCATACATGTCCCCTACTGGTCCCAGGATAAGGGAACCATGTTTCCCCACCATTATTAATGAAGGCAGTAACCTGCAGATAGTGTGCCATACATGTCCCCTACTGGTCCCAGGATAAGGGAACCATGTTTCCCCACCATTATTAATGAAGGCAGTAACCTACAGATAGTGTGCCATACATGTCCCCTACTGGTCCCAGGATAAGGGAACCATGTTTCCCCACCATTATTAATGAAGGCAGTATAACCTACAGATAGTGTACCATACAAGTCCCCTACTGATCCCAGGATAAGGGAACCATGTTTCCCCACCATTATTAATGAAGGCAGTAACCTACAGATAGTGTGCAATACAAGTCCCCTATTGATCCCAGGATAAGGGAACCATGTTTCCCCACCATTATTAATGAAGGCAGTAACCTACAGATAGTGTGCCATACATGTCCCATACTGGTCCCAGGATAAGGGAACCATGTTTCCCCACCATTATTAATGAAGGCAGTAACCTACAGATAGTGTGCCAAACATGTCCCATACTGGTCCAAGGATAAGGGAAGACGTTAAGTCGTTAAATCAAATCATGAGTGATGGCTGACCCCGTGCACGCCGTCTAAGTCTGGCGAGAATAGGATTAATCCTTTAAATCATTAAAGTGAAACTTCGAAGAAAATAAACACATGTATGTATATATCTAAAATACATCTAATGCATGGTTGATTGGTGCCACAATTTAATTTCTGTATTGCGATTTTGGCCACCGGCCCATAACACAATGCATTTTATATACAAACAAACAAATACTGACTAATTGTTGCACCCAACATAAGCTATATATTCACAAAGTCTCTAAAAAAAACATGTTCTTTTGTGAAAAGCATGAAATATAAACATGGCTAAGTTTTTTTTATAATTAATGGATTTTTATTTGAAAACAATATTTTAAATATACAGAGTTATGTAACAGGGTAAATACCTCATGCGATTTTAATTGGTCAACCGGCATAGTCAGATATATGTTTGATTGACAGAGCAGATCTATGCTTAGCCAAACGTTAACCTCTCGGCCACAGAAACGAAACTACTAGTAACCCGCCAAATAACGGCAGAATAACACAACAAAACAGTTTTTCAAAACTCTGTCCGGGTGTTCAGGTCATAATAATGTAAATGTGCCGATTAAAAGTATGGTTGTATTCACTGGTTCTTAAGATAACCAGGATTGAATATGTATAAAATTAATTATGAGTTGGTAACTTAATTCAATGCTCCAGTTTTGGGGTTTGACCTAGCAGGATAAAACCGTTTATATTGCGTCTCGAGTTTGCATGAAAATATGTTATATATATATACCTCGTCGTCAGTAGGTTTAGAAACGGTGTACATATGTTGTAAAATTTGGCTGTTGTTGGCTACTTTAATGTGACTTTGCCGTAGCTGATATAGACCTATGAATTGTTTGCAACATGTCGTTTTCTGGTGATAAACAATTATACCAAGTTTCATTTGCATATGTTAAAAGGCTTTCTGAGATGTCAATTGTACACAATTTCAGCCAAATCAATTTTGAGCTTTAACCCCTAATACGACCTTGATGATAAAGGCCTGGAATTTGTTTGCGAAACATTGTCCTCTTGTGGTAAACATTTTTTCCAATTTTTATCTTCAGACCGGGTATCTAAGGACTGGACACGACTTCCGAGAGACATGAAGAATGAGTGTAATCCTAGTTTACCTAGTGTTCACGTCATATTCTGAACATTTTAGGCTATATATTATGACTGTTGATTTCTTCAGTGGTGAAAGCAGACCATCCACTTTACCACCCACGTTTTCCTGGACAGAACCAGTACTGTATACCTCCTGCCATCCATACGGTAGGGGAACTAATAAACATGTTTATGGATATTGGTAAATTAAAACTCAAAATACCGAAGTTTACAATAATTTAATACAAAAATGTCATGTACATGGAATAATAGTAATTGTGTCAGTGTACATTGTATAGCAATAAATCATTTAGCAAAAATAGTGTAATGAGCATAACAAACACAACACATGGTATTACTTGTACAAAAAAACTTTCTTCTACTACTTCCAATCAGAAATGAATATTTTAAAATTACCATGTAAATGTTGACATTTTATCTGGACTAGTTTATATCCCTCATTTTAGACTGAAATTAGTCTTTCCTTAAGGATGTTGGCTGGGCAAGTTTTGACATCTTCAAGTATAAACAATTTATTTTTTAAATCATAGTTTTATTTGACAACATAATTGATTCACTTTTTGCATTCTAGTAGATATGGATATAATGTAGGATTTAAGATGGTAACGTATCAAATTTAAAGCAGTTTTTTTTTTAAATTTTTATCCCGTCATTTGTGATCATTTTTTGTTGTCAACAACATAGGGGGTATGGGTAGCTCGGAGTAGAATTTATCCTTTTGCTATAAAATAAATTAGATTTTTGCTTTTCAGTAGTGGAATACATATTTAAAAGTAGATACTGAGCTAATTTTATTTCAATCTCCATGTCAATATTGTGTGTAGAGTATTTTACATTGAAAGTGTCAAAATAACTCCAAAATGGGTTTAATTTAAAGAATTTTTAATAAAAAATCATTAGAAGCCTGCTGACCTATATATGTTTTTACTTGTTTCGAAAGAAATGTCATATACAAGTTTTAAAAAAAGTTGAGCATTAGAACATACTTTTTTTTATCTTGAATTACTTTTAAGTGGGTGGGATACGGTCCATAGATGTTTGCTTTTTAAAGTAAAAAGATGAATGAGGAATACAATTGTTTTTGTATGATTTGAAAGATATGTATATATGTAATCGAAAATTAATTGTTGTTTTTCAATAAACGTAATGTTATGAAAACAATTGTGAAAATGTTCAATGACTATATTTTTCCTCTTTTTAGTGAAATTTTGAAGTTAAAAATATGTGCCTTCTTTAATGACATCTATTGGGAAAAAAAGAGTGTATGGTTTGTATATAGTCTTTTTTTGATAATTTTGCATCTAAATGATACCAAAGAAGCTTTAAATATGAATTTAACAAAAAAAACTCAGCACTACGTCCTTTCCCAGCCAATCTCCTAAAAGGGAATGTAGGCACACAAGCTCTATTATTGAGAGTTCTGAAAAACTTGGAAAAGGTGAAAGAATTATCAAAATCGGATGATCAACAAAAAAAGATAGGACTACTTGAAGGTTGTTCTAAAATGGATATCAGAGCCACCATTTTGAGAACTCTGACGTCTTTGTTCCAAGTTACTATATATGGAATACTGGGAAATATCATTTAAGCAAAGGAAAATGGTGCAACCTTTACTGTTCATTTTTTCATACAGTTGCTGTTATTTTTTTTCCATATAAATCGGTAATTTTTAAATATATATAAATATTCCATATAAGATCATTTAGAACTTTGATGTCGTAACTCTCAAAATGGCGGTTTCCATGACCATTTTAACAGAACCTTCAAATGGTCATATCTTCTTTGTTTACTGTCCTTTTTTGACAATTCTTTCACAAGTTTTTCAGAACACTCAATAATAGAGATTGTTTGGCAACATTCCCTTTACCATCACTCACATATCTTAGTTTGCATAAACACAATATGTAATGCTCAACACGTGAAGGCCAAACACCAGTCACGCAAAAAAGTTGATGTATTCGTCTCACATGTATCCCATGTGCTTTGAGATTTTATAATAATATACGCAAAACAAAAAGATTATTGGGTAACATGCTGAATCAGAAGAAAGAAATGAAATATCATTGCTTTTCATGGCTATATTAACCCAACTATGTGTACTGGTAAAGCCTATAAAGGGATTTGCCTCCTATAGGGGTCTAAAATGAATCATTCTGTGATTATTCCCAATTTGTATTGTAAAACAAAAGAGATGCTTACTTGTAAACAAATATTTAAAGCCAAATTAGCTAACAGTTTTATCTTTCTTAAAGTAATATTTATTGAAACACCTTAAGCCATCTCTAAACTCTGGATTTTTTTCGGAAACCAGGGAAGAGAGTCCGGCCCTTCAATGGGGGATTTTTGAGATAAAGGAAAAAAATAGTGTGACTTTTTGAAAAAGAAATTGAACACTTGGGTGTGCAAACATGCCTTTGGAGCATTTTGGGTGAAAAAAGGTATATTTTAGATATTTAGATATTTAGATAAACCTTCAATAATGCATCCGAAACAAAACATTATTGAGAAAGTATGAGGGAGAAATGTTGTTTACTAAAAAACAGTTTTGTTGATTTTCGGGCTTTGTTTAAATTAGTGAAACAAGCTTGGTTTTATTATTTGAGTGAATATAAAAGTTGAACTAACTGTCCTACAACACTTGTTTTTTGCAGAACATATTTTCACCACATGCCATACACAAAGTCTAGAAAAATTAATTCTGAACAAAATCTGGGGACAAGCCTCCTGTTTTTAACTTATTTATTTTACATTGATTGTAATGAAAGCTCCCTGAACTTATTTGTATCACTCACAATGTCTTCCTGGGTTGAACCAGTACTAAGCAAATGCTTATAAAGTGTATTGCTCAGGGACACAACACATATGGTAATGGTGAGAATCGAACCCACGACACTTTGATCCTGGGTCCACGACACTTTGATCCTGGGTCCAACGCTCTACCAGTAGACCACACAGACGAATTTCATACTTTCCGAAGGTGGCTTTTATAGTTTTATTTGGTGTATTCAATGATTACAAATATCATAACAAAACCATTTTATAAAATATAAAAACTGACCAAACAAGCAGAAACAACAAATAACCTATTGTTTGTTTTTATTTTCAAGATTATTTCTCAGGATGGAAAATATACAAACATGTATCGATAAATTACAACAGAGTTGTTTATGGATAACAAACTTCTTTTGATATGTATATTTCTAGGATTGTATTTTTTATGAAAATGTGCATAAATAAAATACATTTAATTGATCTGACATGAAATTATGTCTAAAGCAATTGTGATTTAAGAGCATAACTAAATAGAGTACATGGTCTGTCTCTAAAAGATGAAGACATTTTTCTTGTATTTTACGCTCGTCAAATATGGCCTGCAGTTGTTTTTTTACACTAATCATGTGCTTACTGTTTATTATCCTTTGTATATAATCTGTAAAGTTTTAGTCTAGCTTATTTATTATTTTAGTAAAGATTCTGAATTGAATTGGGGTTTTAAGGCGCACCAACACATGAAAGGTTATATGGTGCCTTACAGGAATGAACATGCCAGGCTCATCCTCCATGTACATCGAGATAAAATACAGAGAGTAGGCCTAGAACCTTCTCAACTGCAGAGTTGCTGTAAATTCTATTGTAGACACTCCATTTATGCTGCAATTGAATTGAATGTTGTTTAACGGCTCATCAACACAGTATAGGTTATTTAGAGCCGCCCCAGAGAGAGGGGAAGGATACATAGGAATCCGGGAACCTGCCCTACTCTTATTATCGAATAGATTCCTATGGTTCTTTAACGTGCTCTGAGGATAGACCGATACACGGGACCGCCCGGTTTACGTCCCCATCCGACGGACGGGGCTAAGGGAAAGTGTCTTGCCCAAGAACACACCGACGGAACTCAGTGGCACCACGGAGGATTGAACCCGGGGCCTCCGGTTTCAAATCCGCCGTGCTACCGACTGCGCCACGCCAGCCCTTCCATTTATGCTGGAGCCATGTTTATTGTTTTTCTGCAACTGCTCTAGTGTGGGGGGTGGGGGTGTCTACCCCTCTACCTACCCCTCCAACGTGATCTGCAGTGGTCCTATTCTTTGCCCCGGAACCAAACGAGGCCCCCGGAACCACACGGGAAGGTAAAGATTCTGAACCTCCATTATAGCATAAATACTTTTGAAACCAGATTGAATATTTGACCTATGGTTGCGAAAATTGTTCCTTGTCACTTATTCAATCCATGTGCTATGCTTTAATTTTGACAGTGATAAGCACTTTTGACTTGAAAACCTACCTGGGCCATATCAATTATAAATGTAAATATTTAATAAGTGTATGAACTCTCAAATCCCAAGTAATATAAATCACAGTATATTATCGTCTTTTTCTTATGAATCTATTCCTGAATCACACCAATGAAACGATTTAAACACAACAAACAACTGAATAATATATAAATAACTATCACTATCACTGAATGTGATAAATATCCTGCTTAAATTCTAAGTCAAACTTAATTCTGTAATAAATCAGGCAATCAACAATGGTTGATGTACATAAGGTCATCAGTTGTTATGGGTATAAAGTTTGGGAACACATCATTCAAAACTGTTTCTCTTGCTATTACTTGCATCGCGCAAGTAACAGCAAGAGATCAAAACTGTTTCTCTTGCTATTACTTGCATCGCGCAAGTAACAGCAAGAGAAACGTTGGCGTTAAAGCCGGCATTTCAATTTTAAATGTAAAAGATGAGTCATTTGAATAATGTATGCTAGAAGTTCACAACAGATTTTAGTTTCTATTCAACATGCAGGTTACTGACAAACTGGACGTAAACTTGAAGCAAATTCTAAGTAAAGAAATGTGACTAATTATGAAAATATTCAAGGTGGATAATTGTGGAAATGTTCTGAAACCGTTTTTTTATTTTTAGTAACAGTGACCTTAACCCCAATGATCTCAAATGCAATCCTAAGATTCCTTTTCATATGCTTACCTATCCAGAAAGTTTCAGGCCAATATCACATTCGTAACTGTTGAAGTTATTGAGCGGAAACTGTTTTTCTGTTTTTCAGTAACACTGTGACCTTGACCTTGAATGGGTTACCCAGTGACCCCAAATGCAATTCCAAACATTCTTTTCATATAAGTTACCTATCCATAAAGTTTCATGCCAAGAACTCATCCTAACTGAAGTTATTGAACGGAAACCTTCTTTCCTTCTATTTTTAATAACAGTGACCTTGACCTTGAACCCAGTCACCCAAATGTAATCCCCAAGTTTCCTCTTCATATAAGCTACCTATCCAGAAAGTTTCATGTTTATATCTAATTCCTAACTGAAATTATTGAACAGAAACTGTTTTTCTATTTTTAGTAACAGTGACTTTGACCCAAGTGACCCTAAATGCAGCCCGAAGCTTCATCTTCATATAAGCTACCTATCCAGAAAGCTTCATGCCAATATCTCATTCCTAACTACAGTTACTGAGCGGAAACAAAACCTAACACTATCACTGAAGGTGATGAATGTCCCCTCTTAAATTTTAAGTCAAATAAAGGGCCCTTATTCTGAAATAAATTAGGCATTCAACAATGGGTATGTACAGGGACATAATCAGTTGTTGTGTTTAAAGTTTGGGAACAACCCTTTTAAAAGTGTTTGAAGAATTTCAAGTAATGAACAGGTGTTACGGGACACGACGGTACAAAAATGTGTCGGACATTACGGACGTGATTCCTATATAGCTCCTCCTTCACGGGGTATAATTATACATGTACATACTATTGGACAAAAACTTTTCTTGGCAGTAAATATCTACCCAGGATTCACCCCAGTAATGTGCTAAAGTGCCACCCTGTGTGAGATAGCGACACGTCAGGCAGTAAATAATTACCCAGGATTCACCCCAGCAATATTTTGTATTGCCATCCTGTGTGAGATTGTGACATGCCAGGCAGTAAATATTTACAAAGGATTCACCCAATATTTTGTAATGCTATCCTGTGTGAGATAGTGACATGTCAGGCAGTAAATATCTACCCAGGATTCACCCCCAGCAATATTTTAAAGTGCCATCCTGTGTGAGATAGTGACACGTCAGGCAGTAAATAATTACCCAGGATTCACCCCAGCAATATTTTGTTATGCCATCCTGTGTGAGATAGTGACATGTCAGGCAGTAAATATTTACCCAGGATTCACCCCAACAATATTTTGTATTGCCATCCTGTGTGAGATAGTGACATGCCAGGCAAATATTTACAAAGGATTCACCCCAACAATATTTTGTAATGCCATCCTGTGTGAGATAGTGACATGTCAGGCAGTAAATATCTACCCAGGATTCACCCCAACAATATTTTATAATACCATCCTGCGTGAGATTGTATGTCAGGCAGTAAATAATTACCCAGGATTCACCCCAGCAATATTTTGTATTGCCATCCTGTGTGAGATAGTGACATGTCAGACAGTAAATATTTACCCAGGATTAACCCCCAACAATATTTTGTATTGCGATCCTGTGTGAGATTGTGACATGCCAGGCAGTAAATATTTACAAAGGATTCACCCAATATTTTGTAATGCTATCCTGTGTGAGATAGTGACATGTCAGGCAGTAAATATTTACCCAGGATTCACCCCAACAATATCTGGAGTGCCATCCTGTTTGAGATAGTGAAATGTCAGGCAGTAAATATCTACCCAGGATTCACCCCAGCAATATTTTAAAGTGCCATCTTGTGTGAGATAGTGACACGTCAGGCAGTAAATAATTACCCAGGATTCACCCCAGCAATATTTTGTATTGCCATCCTGTGTGAGATAGTGACATGTCAGGCAGTAAATATCTACCCAGGATTCACCCCAACAATATTTTATAATACCATCCTGCATGAGATTGTATGTCAGGCAGTAAATAATTACCCAGGATTCATCCCAGCAATATTTTGTAATGCTATCCTGTGTGAGATAGTGACATGTCAGGCAGTAAATATTTACCCAGGATTAACCCCAACAATATTTGGAGTGCCATCCTGTTTGAGATAGTGACATGTCAGGCAGTAAATATCTACCCAGGATTCACCCCAGCAATATTTTAAAGTGCCATCTTGTGTGAGATAGTGACATGTCAGGCAGTAAATAATTACCCAGGATTCACATCAGTAATATGATGAAGTGTCATCCTGGGTGAGACAGTGACATGCCAGGCAGTAAATATCTAACCAGGATTCACCCCATCAATTTGTTAAAGTGCCATCTTGGCACAAGAGGTGATTCAAGCTTCAACAACAACATTAATAATCTTGAATATTACACAAAACAAACAAATCTTAAATACACACTTTTAGTAAAACTACACTGTAGTCATCAATTGTTTAAACACTGAGATGGTGACATACATGTTTGCACAACTGGGCATTGTTTACATAGGCCAAGACATGTTTACACAAATTGTTTACATACATGTAGGCCAAGATGTGTTTACACAACTTGGCATTGTTTACACAATGCGATGGGTTAAACACACCAAGACGGTGATACTGACATGTTTACACAACTTGGCATTGTTTACACAATGTGATGGGTTAGTTACACACACCAAGATGGTGCCACAGACGTGTTTACACAATGTGATGGGGTGACACAGGCATTTTAACACAATGTGATGGGGTGACACAGCTGTGTTTACACATTGCAGTGGTTTACACACACCAAGATGGTAACATGGACGTGTTTACACAATGTGATGGGTTACACACACCAAGATGGTGCCACAGACGTGTTTACACAATGTGATGGGGTGACACAGGCATTTTAACACAATGCGATGGGGTGACACAGCTGTATTTATACATTGCAGTGGTTTACACACAACAAGATGGTAACACGGACGTGTTTACACAATGTGATGGTTTACACACACCAAGATGGCGATATGGACGTAATTACACAATGCAATGGTTACACACACCAAGATGGTGACATTGAGGTGTTTACACAATGCGATGGTTTACACCCACCCAGATGATTACAATGCAATTGGTTACACACACCAAGACGATACAGATGTGTTCACACATTGCAGGGTCTTCCACAGGCCATTTAAGAGCATATTCCCCCTATCCCTTAATTCTAAAATCTAATTTCCCCCTACTCCTTGATTAATCCCCTATCCTTTGATCTCTCTGCCCAATCCCTTAATACACCAATAAATCTCCAAAATGCATTATACCTTTCTATAAATAGCTCCTTGTAGGCTATACTTCTTAAAAATCCTTTCATTTACAGTTGAAATATATACAAATTGCATCTAAATATATCATGATCCGTAAATATATTGGTCACCCGAAGGGTACCTCCCTCGCACACTCACCCCATAACATTCAAATTTAACCCCTATCCCTTAAATAATTTTTG
Source organism: Cyrtodaria siliqua (assembly GCA_037043455.1). Classification (NCBI taxonomy): domain Eukaryota; kingdom Metazoa; phylum Mollusca; class Bivalvia; order Adapedonta; family Hiatellidae; genus Cyrtodaria; species Cyrtodaria siliqua. The sequence continues at coordinate 126,553 of JAWPHD010006444.1, forward strand.
TGGAAGACCCTGCAATGCGATAGTTTACACACACCAAGAGGACGACACTGATGTTTATTATATATACCTATCAATAATATATACTTCAATACTTTCATTTTCCTACTGTGGAATATAAAACCTGTATCGCCACTACAGTTTTCTGAACTTGTATGACTATACTACTAAAAATAGATTCCTAACTATATGTACTTCATCCAGATTGTTGGGGATTGCCCATCACAATGTCTGTTTGTGCATTTGTGAACAGCATGGGTTAAGTAAATAATTTAACATTGTGTCAATTATCAAATTCATGTAAACTTGAATTGTGTACTTGGATGACTGTAATAAACATGTTTAACGATGATGCATATATGTAACTAAACGTGACGTAATGATGTAATATGCTTGAGTAAGTTGACAGATTAAAAAAAAGTTCTTTCTAGTGGGTGGTTTTCTACAAATTGAGTTAATGATAAAATTTAATTAGATTTTTGTTAGGCATTCTATTTTAATGATATGTTGGTTAGATGAATGGTGTTTTACATTATTTACAGCACATTTTAGGCTACATATGATGGTCATTTTTTTCGTGGTGGAGGCAGAAGACCATTTTTACATGGTTAGAACTAGTACTAGTACTCCAGCCATCCGTAAGAATCGACACTTGCCCACTTACAAGTCGAGCTCCCAGGGAGACGAGAAGGTAAATAATATGTAGAAAGGTACATGTATACAGTAAAAGGACCATTTCTATAGTAACTTGTTCTAGAAGTTTGTATCATTTCTTGTAGGTAAATCCAGATCCCACTAGAGGCATTTACCTACTCAAGATGATACAAATGACTACAGTAATACATGTACTCCTACTACATACACAATGCCATTGCTGAGTACACACATCAGGATGGTGATACAGAAGTACAGGCAGTGATACAGCTGTTTGTATCTCACTGTGGCAAAACAAATGCACATGGCATTTAATCATTAATTTAGTCATTCAGATGTATTATATGAAAATGCTGAACCCTTCTGACTCGAACAAATGAATAGGGTTTTCGATGTATCAATACATAAAGGATTTATGGCCCCAAGAGGAATGAACATTCAAGGTCCATCCTCCATTTACATTGACACAAAAATATGCAGAAAGGACCAAGAACCTCCTTTGACACCTACAGAACTGCAGAGTTGTTGCAAATGCTGTTGTAAACACTCCATTTTTTGCTGGTTCATTGTTGTCTGCCATCACTTAAGCAGCAAATGAAACAATGCCGGGATCATAAAGACATTTAATGAACAAGACCAAAATAAACATGAATTTGGGAGTATTTTATCCCATAAAAGAAAAAAAAAGTGCTTAAAATACCTGAGAACACTGCCAACTGCTACGTACATTTACTGTAAAAGCCATTATTTAAAATAACAAATGGCAAATGATGTCAGATTCTTTCACGTTTTTTAAATTTTACATCATAGTATAGGAAATTACTAAAAGAACAATTTAACTGTTCAGCAGCCAAACTTACACGGGTGTGATTGTGTTTTTAAAAAAAAATCTGCAAGCAAACCAAGCATCACATGCACGTGAAATGTTTTAAGCAATATTATGCATATAGCACGTGAACATGCATACAGCACGTGAACATGGCTTTAACATTCATTAGTACAATCATTCACAAAAAAAACCCACAAGCAAGCACATTAATTCTTGTACACAGAAATATTATGCATATTCAAAAAAGCATATTTAACATAAATCATGATGGTGAAAATACCATTTTTCAGCAAATCTACCAAACATGCATGTTCACTGTTAATCTCATATCAAGAGCCAGAACAGCTTTGAACCACTTTACTATACTAGCCGAGAGCAAAGTTTGTAAGGAATAAACTCCCTCCAAAGGAGTACAAATTAATACACATGATGCTGCAGAACACTCTTCCTTTTTTCACACTGTGTAGGGATTGTTTCCCTTTTACTCAGGGTAGTGCAGGATACTCTTTCATTTTTTTTACATTGGAACAAAATGTTGTAGAACTCTTTACACGACTGCACATAATGGTGTAGATTTCTTATTTTTTTACATGACACAACATAGTGTAGAATTCTTTTTTTTCACATGACACAGCATGGTGTAGAATTCTTATTCACATGACACAGCATGGTGTAGAATTCTTATTCACATGACACAGCATGCTGTAGATTTCTTATTTTTCATTTCACACGGCACAGCATGGTGTAGAATTCTTATTTTTCACATGACACAGCATGGTGTAGAATTCTTATTTTTCACACGACACAGCACGGTATGGAATTATTTTTTTTCACATGACACAGCGTGGTGTATATTTTTTATTTTTCACTCGGCACTCGATGGTGTAGAATTCCAATTTTTGACACGACACAGCGTGGTGTAGAATTTAATTTGTTTCATGATTATACAGCATAGTGCAGAATTGTTATTTTCCCACACTGATGAATGGAACAGCTTGGTGCAGTATTCTTATTTTCCTATGAAGGTTGTAGACCTCTTATATTATATAAGTAATTCTCAATAGTGTAGAACTTTGTGTACACTGTTTGACATGAAATGGTAAAGAACTTGATTTTTCACACAGAATGGTGAATTTTTTTCTTTAAAATTCATGGAATAGTGAAGAATTCTCCCTACAACCCACCACAAAAGCTCACACTTTTTTCAGACACTATTACTGTGAAAGTAGCCAAAATGTTACTCTGTACCAGAATGTCATTGTCTGGATCCAAATGTGAGTATATCCGGCTGAGCCTGTTGTTGACTGTAGTTCAACTAAGAGATCCGTCCATGTTCACACTATCCATTCATAACTTCTTATTCCCTCAACAGCAGTCATAAATAATGTCAATAAATACTTTCGGTGGAGAAACAATCTGCAAACGTTCCACAAAACAGTGCTCCGCAGATATTTTAACATATATATTCACCGTCGAATCTTTCCCCCCAACTAATACAAAACCACCCTGTGTTTTATACCTACAATCTACACTAGCTCGTTGACAATCCTTGAAGTCCCTTTGATATCGTTCTCTCGGAATGGTCAGTTTTAGTTTGTTGCATTAAAGCCGGTTGTATTTCCATTGGTAGATCACAACGGCCAACCCAGTGGGCTTTATGGAATGAATGTGTCTGCAAAAAAATGAAGAGTAAAATCAACCTTTGCCAATGCATCAGTCAGGGATGCAACTTACTTAATTTATTTTTGAAATAACTTGTTTAGGTTATTACAGTTTTGGTGTGTTTTCAAAATAAAGGCAACAAGTTATTTTCAGATATTGATACATTTTTGTTTACTTTTAAATTTGTTTTCTACCAGTCTACAAAACCCAAAATGTTTCTGTAATATACAATATTTTTCCCTGAGTCTTTTATCTTAGTTGTTAACTAATTTGCCATTACTTCTTTAATTTTATGCAATGTTTAGAAATATGTTATGCAAGCTCTTAAAGAGGGTGTATGTTACATAACAAAACTGGTAATTAATTGACTCTATGGCAACCACATCTCATCATTATTCAATTAGAGGGGTCAAGTTTTTTGTTGAAATGATTTATTGCTTGGGCTTTATAACTACAGTAACTAGTTTTACTAAGATAAATCAATTTTCAAGGAAAGTATCCTAAGTAAGTTATTTTACCAAAAAGGAGGAATGTATCCTTACTCTGTGTCAAAGGGAAATAATGTTGTTGTTGAAAATAGCTTGTTTCAGTTATTTCAACCAGAACTTATCACTGAAGGTAATGAATACCCCCGCTTAAATTCAAAGTCAAACAAAGGGCCATAATTCAGTAATAAATTAGGCAGTCAACAATAGGTGATGTAGAGGGACATAAGGTCATCAGTTGTTATGTGTATATGAAGTTTGGGAATAACCCATTCAAAACTGTTTGAGGAATGCAATAAAAATGTGTTACGTGTTAGGGGACGTGGCAATAATGTGTTATGGGACGCGACGTGACATTGCGGACGTGATTCCTATATAGCCCCCACTTCACTTTGAATAAAAATAAGTTAAACAAGTTAAAATAAGTTAAATAAGTTAAACAAGTTAAACAGTCAGGGGTGTCCCTGACTGTTCTACATAGTAGTTTTCAATAATCTAGATAATCATACATACTTATAATTACCATTCATAGCAAACAGTTAATAAATACTAGAAGGGTGTTCCATGGAACATTTGTGTCGCATGCTGCGCGCTTATTTCAGCGAGTACAATATACATCTATATCTTAGGGCATAACACTGCTGAAATGAATGTCAGAGTATTAGTCATGGGTAACAATATTCTGTGTGGAAAGATGAATATGTGTGTGCAGTTTCATGAACATAGGTCAAATACTTCTTAAGTTATTGCCAGTTCTGAGCTTGGTTAGGTTGCAGGTTAAATTAAAAAGGGGACAAAAGTCTGCCAAAATAAACGTCACAGTTACTTGACAGTTGTAACAACATTTCTTATTAAGATGAAGATTTGTGTGAAGATTTATGAACATAGGTCAAATAATTTTAAAGTTATGGCCAAGGTCAGGTTGCAGGTAAAGTGTGACAGACGACGGACAACAATGATGACGGACAAAGTGATCCCTAAGTGTCTGCCATGCTATGCAGGCGACACAATTATATAATGCTGACATACCTTAGGGATATCTCTGTGCCATATTTGGTCACACTGACCCCCGCACACCAGACACGGTCGTTCTAGTGCATGTCCCCCACACTCCTCACAACTTGGTGAAAATTTATTTTCAAACCAGCACTGTTTACACCTACAAAATAGGACAACAATATTATCACCAGCACCACCATCATCAAGATAATCAGCATCATTTCTGACAAGATTATTCTTATGCATACACCCAGTGCACTACACAGCTGAAGTTTGAACCTGTATGGCTGGTAATGTTTGAGATATCAACTAAATACGCAGAGTATGCAAATAAGATCAAAGTTTGTATTTACATTCTTTATGTAGAACGTGTTTGCTTGAATGGTGTTTTTAGGTAATTTTTAGCATGTGTTAGGCCATATATGATGGTCAATTTTTGTGGGGTAGAGGCAGACCACTCCATCTTTCCTGGGTAGAACTAGTACTGTATACCTCACGCCATCTATAAGAATCCACACTTTCTCACTTGACAAGTCGAGCTCCCAGTGGGATCTGAACCGAACCCGCAGTGGTGAGAGGAGAGAAAGTTTCAGCATCTAAACTATCCTGGCCATGAATAAGCTTTACTTTTTGTAGAAACATACCATTGGCATGTAGATGTGCGTATGGTGTAAAAGCTGAGTACTGGACTTAATAACAAAATAAACAGTATAAAATGCAAAGAGTAGGTAGACATGGTAGAGGTCATTCATATGGACCTATTTTTGATAGGGATATACTGATGTCATATGTTTCTATGTGTGTATGAAGTTGGAAAGCTGTATGGCTGTTGGTGTAAATTAACAATGGTATTTGCACATGTAAATTAACAAAGGGCAAAAAGTAGGTCAAGGTCATTCATACTCACCTACTTTTCATTGGAATATACTTAGAAGTGTCTGAGATATGGACTTGGAACCCACAATTTGGAAGTAAAAAATTGTTCTTACGGAGACATACCGATAGACGAACAAGTGATATATAATCCTATGTATGTTCAAATTGATAAATTATTAAAGAATTTATCTTAATTTCTACTTGTCCTGTATCAATGAGCTCTCATCATGGTGAGCAAACAAATGAAATTTTCGTGCTCTGTTAAGGTAAGAAAACCTTTGTCATTAATATCGATGAGTGGATATACTATGTCAAACAGTGTGTGCTATGTGTGTGTCCCTTTAAGCCTGGCCATAAATTAATTCTTCCTTTACAAACATTGAATATTTAACCAACATGTCACATTTATGAGACAAAAAATAGAACACAAACATGACAGTAAATACCCTGACTTAAATACCATATTTGAACTAACCTGCCAAATAATGGCTAAATTACAATAAAAAAGTGTTTATCAAAACTCTATCCAGGTGTTTAGGTCATATACATGTAATAATGTATATGTGCTAATTAAAAGTATAGGTTTCAGGGAATTTCGGCCCCATCCCAATCCCAAAATATCCTCGTAATTATTGCCCCCAAAAAAGCTAAATCTTTCCCAAAATACAAAAAACAACAATTTTTTTTCCCTTATATTAAATGTAGCTCTATTTGACAATATATTTATTGCAGAATTGTATGAGCTTGATTTTGAAACTATTCCAAAAAAAAAATGTTAGTGCTTTACTATGTAATATAGAAGGATTATTCTTTTTTAATTTGTAGATTTCACGCGCATTTTTCCCCAATTCAAAAGGACCCTGGCACAACTTCCAAAAATCCCTGGGTTCTTAAAATATCCATGACTGAATATGTGTAAAATGAATTATGAGTTGGTAACTCTTAACTTGAAGCTTCAGTTTTTGGGTTTGGCCTGGTTGGTTCAAGCCGTTTATATTGTGTCTGTACGACTCTATAGAGTGGATTCTCAAAATATGTACATGTATATAAGTTACATATATCTCGTCGTCATTAAGTTTAGAAATGGTGTACATATATATATATGTTGTAAAACTTGCCTCTTGGTGGCAGCATAGGGACTTAATAAAGATAAAAAATATGTATTTTTAACTATAGCATCTACACATATATGTATATATATACGTATATAATTTGTTCTATTTCTGTTCTAGCTAAACTTACAAATGACATGTGGACATCTTTTTCTGATAAGGTTCACTTTTCATCATCTCTGCAACCTCTTCCTTAGTGAAATCCTTTCCCTGTTCCTCTTTTTCCGTAGGTGACAAAGGTATAGCGTAGTATACAGTGGCTCTGGGACCATTCAACACTTCATCTGGATATGAAATGTAAGGATGTGAAATAAATCAGTCTACAGCAGAAATTAAAGGGAATGTAACCACAGGGAATGTAACCTCACGGAATGTAATTATACAGAATGTAACCACACGGAATGTAACCACACAGCCAAACATCATTATTATTGAGAGTTCTGAAAAACTGGAAAAAAGTGAAAGAATTATCAAAATCGGATAAGGCCAAACAAAAAAATACCTGTGTTTCCGGTGGCCCGACCGACCCTATTTTTAAGGGGCCGACCCTAAAACTTTTTATGAAAAAAAATAAATTAAACTTTTATTTTTTATTTTTTATTTGTTCTGAACAATGATTTATCACAATATATCGAGGTAAACTGACATCACAGAGCAACTTTCAGCTGTATCATCAACTTGTATGGGGTTTAAGAGATAAATACATGTAGAATCTCACAATATCTTGCTCCAAAAAAAAAGAAGAAAAAAAGAAAAAAAAAGAAAATGCCTACCTACCGACCCTATTTTTTTAGAGCATGCAATAGGAAACACACCTATTTTTTTGTTTGGCCTAATAAACAAAGAAGATATGGCAATTCGAAGGTTGTTCTAAAACGAACATTGGAGCACTATGGCGTATAGTTCTATATTACCATATATGGCATACTTCTAAATATCTTTTAAAGCAAAGAAAATCACTGCAAATAATGCTGATCATATCATGCATTATAACCCTTAAGTATAAATATTTTTTGCCCTGTAAATCAATGAATATCACGTTCATAGATATTCCATATATGGTCATTTAAAACTATGATGTCATATCCGTTTCTATAGAACCTTCACATGGTCATATCTTCTTTGATTATCTTCCGATTTTGATAATTATTTCACCTTTTTTCAAGTTTTTTTTAAAACTCTCAATAATAAAGATTGTTGGCTGTGTGGCTACTTTCCCTTTAAAGAGAAAAAGAATAAGATAAGGCAACTGAATTGTTATATTACATTCCAAATTTCTTTAACCTACACGTACATATTGACAAGCATTTTGTATTGAATTGTACATGTTGTAAATGTTGACCAAAGTTTAGAATACATGTATTTCAAGTTTGTCTTTATTTTGTGGTTTGTTACCCAGAAATCGTATCTACGTTATGTTTTTAAGCCAAGAACTTGTTTTTATGCTAAGAATAAAACTTTTTCCCACTATCACTGCCCACATTTTCATATTTTTGTTTTGGTGTAAATATACATGTACATTGAAAAACCTCACATTCAAATCAAGTTTAGAATTCTTCTCATCTGATGAGTCAATCACAGAAATTAAGCTTCACCTGTTCCCAGAAATGTGCCACTGCAATGGAAAGTTAAGAGCTAAGAACTAGACGTGGCTCTTTTTGTTACAAGAACGTGTCTTCCCCCACATGAACATTTGTGCCATGTTATTTCAAAATCCCTCAAGCAGTTCAAGAGATATGGAGAGGACACAAAATATAGTGCATATGACCTTCGACCTCTGTGACCTTGAATGGACGTGGCTGGAAGTTGCATTCTGCAAAGCGGTTCAAGAGATATGGAGAGGACACGAAATGTAATGCATATGACCTTCCACCTCTTAAGTATGACCTTGAATTGAACGGACATGGCTGGAAGTTTCGCTCTGCATGTCGTCTCAATATGGTGAACATTTGTGCAAAGTTATTTCAAAAGCCCTGAAGTGGTTCAATAGATATGGAGAGGACACAAAATATAGTGCATATGACCTTCGACCGCTAAGTGTGACCTTGACCTTGAACTGATGTGGCTGGAAGTTGCGCTCTGCACATCATCTCGATATGGTGAACATTTGTGCCAAGTTATTTCAAAATCCCTAAAGCGGTTCAAGAGATATGGAGACTCAGAGGACACAACTTTTGACGGACAGAGAGACTGACAGACATCCAAGCTAAAAACAATATGTCTCCCCCAGTGTGGGGGGAGACATAATGACAACATAAATCTGACTATTATTTTTAACATTTACTCACCGTCACCTTCAGCTGCTAGGTTTGTCTCCATAAAATCATCATCAGGACTGTCCCCCTCGGCAAACCCCTCATCATCCCTCTCTGGAACCCAGTCACCCTCCATTCTGTAAACAAAAAAACAACAAAGCTTGTTTATATTTAGGACTGATCAGTTAATAATTAAAGATATTTTACTTATCTTGCCTCTAGGAACACATGACAATTCTCATGGGCAGTTTTAAACTCTTGAAACAATTAACATTTTCATAATTAATTACCAGTATTCAGGGTAGGAACATTTGTTTCTGAGTTACTCGTCCTACGTAACATTTGAATATATATATAGAAAAAAATCTTGTACAGAAGATAGAATGTATCTAAACTTGAATGATTGATTCTGGTTATTATCCCAGTTTTAGTGTTTTTTTAAATAACAGTCTCAGGTTATGAAAAACGTAACTGTTTAAGGTTAGAGCTCTGACTGCTAATGGCAAGTACAAGTTATTTTACCAATTTATAAAATCAAGCATTCATGTTGGCTGCTAAAAATGTCAAATTCGGTGAAGAAGGACAAAACTCATGGCGAGCGAATGAGTGGCAATTTTGTGCCCTGATCATGCAAAATTTGTACAGAACACAATAATTCAGATTTTTTATATTCCCAATAAGGAATCATCGCAGATTTGATTCTATGCGGAGTAATTGGAGGGTTCGACCACTCGAAAAGACTACTTTGCATACAGCAAAGATAACGTGCGTATTTGCGTAAAAAAATGTCAGAAATTGTCATTTAAGCAAAATTTTACTTTCTGAGTTAAAATACGCATCCTAATTCTAATTTAAGAAAGGAATTCTATTGAATATCACGAAAATACGTAAAACATGTAAAATGAACAAGCCAAGGAGACAAGTATGTATTTACTTCAGTATTGTTCCTTTCACGTGGTTAAATCTTACATTACACCGGCCGTTTTTTTGGGTGCTTGTTTTAGGTTGTTTATATAGTGAAATCAAGCGTTCATTTAGGCTGCTAAAAAATGTCAAATTCCGCGAAAAAGGACAAAACTCAAGCGTATTTTCAAAATATTTCCAGACCCCTGACTGTATGTGTATCAGAAATCAGGGTTTCTTTGATTTTTAGAAAAAATGGTTGATGATACCAATTCTCCAATAAGCGAGACTATATGTAAAAAGATAGGTTTATAAGCACGTTACCACTGTCTTGATGCTGAGCTAGCTTTTTTGGAGATATCGGTAAAACGCCCAGTTAACGTCCTTAACGTTTAAACCCCGCTGACTCGGTGACTGTGTGAATAATTTTTCCATGTCAGTTTACATTGGTACCATGACTCGAACCATACATATACGCCCTGGTGGGTCCTATTCCAGTATCCCATAAAATATTGTCTAAATGTCTTTAGAAATAAATGTTTCAACACAACATGCAAATTTATTATACCTGTAGAATACCTGTAGAATCTTCAAGGGCTCTGTCGTAAGGACTACGTCGTTTTAAAACCCCTCTCGATGTAGCAGATATATAGCAAGACAACTATCGTATTTATATTAGGTTTAGATTTTTGGTGCAAAATTCAAAGAGTTTGGCTGTGTGTAACTGTCACTGTAACAATCTATATTTTGTTACAACTGGTATTGTCCATTTTTCCAATGCCGATCAAACATGATTTTAAACATTATACAGCACCAAACGCGATATTTTGAACATTTCCATAAATAACAAAAAAATGGTTTGATTTAAAAAACATTAAGGATCAAATACGTTTAGCAGTTTACTTACTTGTTGCAGAATGTTCTTCTAAACGCACGATTTTTTAAAGATTTTGATGTAAATTGTTTCTGAAATTATGCTTTCTGTCTTACGATTGTCGCAAATCAACACATTTGAATTGTTTTTGCAAATGCATATTAAAAGGATTTTAAACAATTTCTACTTAAATATGTTACTTGTTTCATAAAAATATGTGAGGATAACTTATTTAAAAATATGTTTTGCTTGTTTCAAATATTTACGACTTAACGTAATTCGTTGATGACAAATATTGGCGCTTCGTTCAAAACAGATACTTTATGTTTTCAAGTAAATTATATTGTTTGTCGTCCGTAGACTATGACCTTTAAGTTTATTTTAAAATGTATATTTAACTTATGCTCATTTAACTATTATATTGTTCATACTTGAACAGCTTAGCAAAATAATCGCTTTATCATGTGTTTTCGCGATTTGTTGTTGATTTTTTTTTAGCTGTTCTCCGTCTTAAATTCTATCTTTTGTCGGTGAAAATGAGCATTAAATCTATGAAACAGCCTAAACATATAGTGCAAGCGCAGTTCCTATTTGCTTTCTGTAGGAATAAAAAAGCAACACTAGTGACACTCTTTTTTTTTTTCTCCCATTTTATTTTTTCCTTCTTCTGTAATAGGATTTGGTTCTGAACAAAACGTAACTAGTCCTATGGTACGGGGTCCACTATCATCCCAGGGTCTCCCCAGCCATTTATGGCATAGCGGCACTGTGATCTCTTAACTACTGAAACAAGCATGTCGCTACATGTTAAGAGCTTATGTTGTATTGTTTTATGTCTTGCAGACTCAAAATAAAGCTTATCTAACCGCAACCTTTTAAAACCATGCTGCGATCCCTTAAAAGTTGTTCAAAACATTCATTTTCCCAGTGTAAATTAATGACATACATGTATTTGACCAAATAAAGCCGTGAGGCATAAACTCTTGACACACATACATCCTCAGCACTGCTATAAGAAGTGAATTATGGATGCAGACTGGTTAAAATTTTCATTATGGATATACGGTGCTCATTGACGAGTAGAAATTCATAAACTCTTTAACAATTTATCTGTTTGGCCATTCAAATATTATGTAGGTCACAGGGCTTTTTTTCATGATTTTGGGAACATGACCCGTACCCCTGGAATTGGGAATTTTAGCGCGATTTTTAACAAAATTCGGAAAAATATAAACAGTCAAAGCTCTAACCTTAAACAGTTACATTTTTCATAACCTATGACTGTTATTAAAAAAACCACTAAAACTGGGATAGTAACCAGAAGCAGTTACTACGGTACCACAAAATCGTTTAAGTTAAGATGCATTCTATCTTTCGTACAGGAATTTTCCCTATATATATATATAATTTTCTCCAGGTAGGGTGATTATTCAACTTTACATCCATGCAATAAAATTCTATGAGCATCGATGAAAATCCAATTCGCAAGGCCTCTCAAGTTACCTACTGTTATGCATCAAAATTCATTAAAAATCATTTTGTAGGCACCAACATGACAATTAGTGAACAACAGCTAATTGGATCTTGATGAAGATGTATTTATCCTTAATAATAAGTATTCAGACATAAATAAACACTGCACATTTGGTAACTATATCGATTTATTAGCAAATGATCTTGGTAAGGCCTAAAAAAAAAACTTGTGTGTTTCTGGTTTCACCCTGTCAAAAAGTTAGGGTAGGTAGGTAGGAAAAAGTTTTTTTTTTAGATATTATTTTTATATATATTGTTCGCATATATTATGCCAGTTTCGTACTAAGGCAACTTTTTGATAACCTTTGCAATCCAGATTAGATGCTTAACAACTCTGGCTAATAAAATTATCATTTTAATTTTATTTTTTTTATTTTTTTTCCGCTAAAAATATTTAGGGTCGGCGGTGATAAAGTAGGGACGGTCGGGAAACCGGAAACACACATGTTTTTTTATTAGGCCTAACTGATTTAGGTTACAAATGGTTATTAGGGAAAAGTATCTGCTACTCTAAACCAAAGGGAGATAATAATTAATTTGGCATTTTAATAACTTCCAGCAGTTATAAAACTTGTAACTGTTTAAGGTTAGAGCTCTGACTGATAAAGTAAAGCATTCCTTTCATAATTATATCTTTAATACTGTTTTTTGTACACCAAGAGATAAACAGAAGCATTTATAAGCTTTTGAACCCCAATCATTGGATTGGCACACTTAAAAAAATAAATATATATATATATTTTTTTTTTTTAAATTGGGAATTTTTTCCTCTTAATTTGGAAAAAAATAATGTTTTGGCATTGGGAATATGACCGAATTTCGGCTATAAAAACAGCCAAAAAAAACCCCCTGTAGGATGAGTAACTCTGAAACAGTTCTCCTGCCCTGATGGTCATATTATTTATATTTTAATTGAAAGTTGAAGTAAACATTCCTGCATCTATTGAATACCAATTTAAATATAAACTGATAAGAACATAATCCCTAGTAAAATTATTTGAAATCATGTAGTATGTACAATTATCAGAACCTCGTGGTTGGGGATTGTATTTAGGTTACATCCAGTTTTAAATTTGCTTCCGTGTTTCAAACTAGAATGATTATTTAGGAATAAAGACTGCAATTTTATAACATTTAAATAAACTTATAACCATTTCCTATCATTTTTTTCCAAAAACGCTAATGACTTCATGCAGTTTACCAGGGCTGTTGCCATATACCAGTATACTAATAAATTATACATACTGTACATGAACAATACGCCTATTGTATCGGAAGGTCCCATATTGCGTTATGACAAAGTCTATCAAGTTATGCTTAAAAGGACAATGTCCGTAACTTTTAGCCTATGAAACACAAAATAATTACGTTGACAAACATAACACACCAACCATTATTGAATATTTACACTGAATAAAAATCAGACAGTTATTTGGCTTTTAATACGTGTAAGTTAACGAAGATACATTTTGCATTATATTCTTCCTAGAACAGCCAATAAACAATTAACTACATGTATACAGGTAAATCCAGGGCTCCTCCGATAACAAAAGGATTAAGTTGCCAATTAGCTCACTGAGATGTTTGTTGTTTGTGTTTAATTGCGGTCATTTTGCTTTCAATTCAACCTATCCCTCTAGGGCGTAATAACGTCACAAGTACTGGTAGTCTTGTTTTCATTTCAATGAGAGAGGAAACATATGGAAGCCTGATACGGCCATGTTGCATTGTCAACTTTTGAAGGTCGAAAAGACCAACATGGACGCAACCGGCTTCCATAGAAACATGATTTCTTGTTTACATATTACTACTACACTCATTATTTAAGCGTATCATATCAGAAATACACAGACCTACAATTTACATCACTTATTGACAGACTTAACTTAAGATATTGTAAGACGATGTCAGCATAAAAAGTTGACCTCAGTTTCAATGGAAATCACAAATCAAAGGCCTGGGCCCCTTCCCAATTTGCAGAGATAAGGCCTGGATCTAGAACTTTGGCCTGGCTGCATGCTACCAATAATAATGTGGTTGTGTATTACTAAATGCTTTTTGCTTGCAGAAAATGGAGGAACACCCAGTAGAGTTGGAGAATGTAACAATGAATGACATCTTGAAGAAAGTTTATGCTGTCCACAGGATTGCACTCAGAGGTACTGTTGTGTGACAGTTTGTACTCTAGACCCTTCTTTTCTACCACCAAAGGCAAAGGACTGGTTTCCTGTACTAACTTTAGTATTTATAATCCGATCTGGATGAAACTGTAGGACAATGTTTATGGCCATAATATCTAGGCCAGTTTCGATAACCAGCCAGATCGCACCTCTACTGCTTGAGTTATGGCCCTTGGATTTTTCAAAATCAACTTTCGCTTCAAACCAATAACTTTGAAATTTATAATCCAATCTTTATGAAACTTTAGGACAATGTTTATGGCCATTATATCTAAGCCAAGTTTGATAACTGGCCAGATTGCACGTATAATGTCGGGAGTTTTAACCCTTTTCTTTAATTTCCCGTTTTTTTTCGCTCAATGACTTTTATAGTCCAATTTTGCGGAAACTTGGAGTCAATGTCTCAACCAGTTTCGATAACCAGCCAGATTGCACCTATCCTGCTAGAGGTGTGGCACTTGGGTTTTTTAAAAAATGAAGATTTTTGTCGAGGTTTTTACTACATATCAACTGCTTTCGGTGGAGGTGGGCCATAATTCTCTGAATTTGCTTGGTAACGTTCTTATGTGCCAATTGCAAAACCTATATATTTTCCCAGTAGCAGACTTTCCATAGTTTGTATCTTGAATCTTGAATTAATTGCCGAGTTCATTATCATGTTTAATCATTATTATTTGATCGATATCATTTGTAAAAACTGATTTTAATGAGAGTTTTCCCGTAAAAAAAAATTCTCACAAATAGTGAAATCATACACTTTCCCACTAAAATGTGTGCACTTTTAATTGTCCCAAATTCAAATTGATGTGCCCCTTCCTATTTTGGAGAGAAAGGGCCCTGATACTGAGATGACTGATAAAACATGCTAACAACAAAGTTTAAATCATTAATTAACATAATTATGTATGTTTAATTGTTTTTTCAAGGACAATTAAGTTTAAGTGCTGAAAGAAATATTCAAAATATTCTAATTAAAGAAGCTTTATACATGTTATATGGCAGATATTTGAATTGAGATTACAGACCTGTATTTGAGCAATTGACTCATTTTTTTTTTTTAAAAACTGAGTTTTTAAAATGTGTGAGTGTCTTTACTCATCAACTTACAACAAATACTCAAAAGTTTTAAAAATCATGAGTATTATATAAATTATTTGTATCATGTATTGTTCCCACCTGTGGAGGTTTATTCCATATTTACATTACATGATGAAAATTGTTCCAAGCATGGGTCTTATATTAAGAACAAAGGCATGTACAGTGTTTTGTTGTACTCAACATCCATTTAATCATAATGGTTGTTTCTTTTAAAATGTATTAAATGGATTCACATCCGTTTTGGAAGCATGAACTATTTCAAAATGTATTTTACTCTGAAGGTGTTCGTTGTTACTCGTTCATTTTGAATCTGATAAGTAAATACTCATTGCAGTCAACAATTCACCCAGCTCATAATATACATAGATTTGAATACTAGAATTCATTGTATTGCGTGAAAACATTTAATAAAAGTATATTACAGTACATTCAAAACTTTCATATTCATGACTCTGTCTGTATATTATCATATACTTTCATATTTAAAAGAGTTTTAATGGTCGCTTACAGAAAAGGAATTGGTAGTCAAATATAGGCCCCAACAATGTATAGTCAGTGGTACTGTTACAAGAAGGCCAGAGCCATTTTAGCCTTCATGAGAAAACCTCTATTTTTTCCATTTCTGTAGAAAGAAATGCAAAGTCAAATTAAAATAAATAATTATAATTGTGTTTGTAAAATAGTTTAGTCTTCAGCTTTGTTAATATAAAATAAAGTTCAGTTCAAATAAATCTTAAACTGTCTATATGAAAACCTTTCCCATCTGTAAGTATATAATATAAATTTATAAATTTCAAAGTTTCAAAACCATAGGTCCCATACGTTTTGGGAAAAGGCCCTGGAGGCCAGACTGCAGTTTCAAGGGATACTAGTATTATTAATTTATATTAACAAGATCCATTTATTGTATATTCAAATGTTTTTCAGAAAACACAAACAGAAATATAACTGAGAATAACAGGTAAGTACACACTTTTGTTTGGTAAACTATAACAGTTCAGGCTTAAGAGATCAATCCTAAATTGGTTGCTATTTGCTGCATGTACTTCTATGTGTTTACATGTAGCCTTATAGTTAAGAACTGTTGTAATTTTGTACAGGTACCAGTATTCAAGCCTGTTACTGAGGACACTGTGTCTGTCTTCGGTTAGCACCACACATCTAGATGTGTACATGTATCTCTATACAGGGCTAACTCAGGCTAATGCTAAAGATCATAATTTAAGGGTTTGGGAGATGCTCTATGAACCAGGCTATATGATTTTTGTGTTAGCATTCCTTATTTGTAGATGATATAAGATTGATGAGTAAATATTAGCATGCTAATATTTACGATCATGCTAACCCCTTATTTGGAAGGGACCTAATAAAAACCGAGGGTTTTCTTTGTTCGGGTCTTTTTCCTAGATACAAGAGATCAGTAATCATGAGAGAGAGACAATGTCTTTATTATTAAAATGTTGTAAATATTAATTTGTCATAATAATTTCGTAGCAAGTACAGATTAAGTAGAAATAAATTTGTAGAAAATAGGATAATGGACTCTATATTTCTCTATACCTTTTGGGTAAGAAATTGTAAAAGAACATTTACCAAGGGAACAAATATTTCACCTGTCCACTCGCCATGTCCATCGTCATTGATGCAGGATGACTCACGAGTAGAAATTCAGATAATTTTTTTAAAAGTTTAGCAATTTGTTTATTCAAATATTACGTAGGACGAGTAATTCAGAAACATTTTGTCTGCCCTGTTACCAGTATAAGATACTTAAAGGGGTTGATGCACTATTTTCAAACACAGTTTATCTTAAAGGGCTCTGAATAACTTGAAAAAAGCTGAAAGAATTATCAAAATGCCATGAAAAATAAAGGAGATATGACCTATTGAACATTTGCAAAGAACATTAATGGAGGCGGCCATCTTTGAACGATGACGTCATCGCGCCGTTTTACCATATATGGCATATTGATAAAATGTCTTTTAAAGCAAAGAAAATCACTGCAAATGAAAAATAATACTAAAATGTATACATTTTACATCTTTATATTTAGTTTTAATCAATTTGCAGTGGGTTTCTTCGCTTTAAAATACATTTTGTCAATATGCCATATATGGTAAAACGGCGCGATGACGTCATCGTTTAAAGATGCCGCCTCCATTAATGTTCTTTGCAAATGTTCAATAGGTCATATCTCCTTTATTTTTCATGGCATTTTGATAATTCTTTCAGCTTTTTTCAAGTTTTTCAGAGCCCTTTAAAATAAACTGTGTTTGGTAACAGTGCATCAACCCCTTTAAATGTAATAGTGTTTATCTATGAATATTTTAAGGGAACCAATATTCAATACCAGTTGAGTGCAGACCTTTATCTCGGTAAAATAACTTGCAGACAATGCCATATTAAAACTCTCAACATACACTAAACCAAATTGCTAAGTACCAACCGAAGAATATGTCAATAATATTCTCATTGTTTTGTGTATTTTGAGCTTGATTAGAGATACGGTTAAATTGCAAAATAACGAGTGTAAATCGTCTGCTCTGATTGCATGAACATATTTTAAAACTTTTAAGTCAATGTGTTTTCTTAGAAATAAGTCGTAACACTTATACAACTGGGTATATAGGATTTGATTAAGTACTTCGAATTAGTGAAGCTTTCGATGTTCCTAATTCTAAAATATGTTTTACTAGCATTACCACTACAAATGCGTTTGCAAAAGAAATTTTCGAAAATATTGAATGTTAAGGCTGAATTACAGATACTTGAATTTCAAACAATATTCAATTTAAAGGGAGGTAATTTAAGATTAATATCCATATTTCATTTTTTATAGACGGAAAATCTGCGATAAATGGGTAATTTTTTTATGTTTTTTTCTATTATTTCATACCAATTTTAAGAATTTTATATCTTTAAGCGATCTTTGACTCATGTTGTGTGTTTTATC